>VXBL01008491.1:368551-413881 GCA_013400195.1 Aramus guarauna | reverse complement strand
GGGGGGGGGGGGGGGGGTGGCGCAGGGAAGGTAGTGTGGAGATGCCATCCCTGCTGAAGGCTTTTCCAAAATCCTTGTGGATTTGGTTACATACATTAAACCCAGTTGTCAGACTAAATAGGAAAGGTAGGCATGTTATGTTGAGTCAGTTCAGTGGAAACCTCAGGACATTACGAAACAGAGCTGTAAACTATAGAGCCTGACCTGCACAGCTGAAACATGCTACGAATTGGAACATTATTTAAACACTATTTCTGAAGGTAACAAACAACGCCCTGGCTTAAGTCCTGAATACAGCTCATTCAAAAGTGCTTCTCCAATTAGCATTTTCCAGCAATGTTAGTTGCCCTTTAGTGGTAATTCAAATACCAAATATTTTCTACCAAAATTCAAGACGTGCTGATGTGGAAATACTACTATGCTGCCAAAATGTGTGTGTGTGTGTGTGTGTGTGTGTGTGTAATTCAGACATTGTCTGCTCTCATTGTCTTCTGTTGGTCCACTTTGCAGACAGCTTTCACCCCCCGAAAGTCATTATGACCTTTCCTCTAGGACAATGCAAAGGCAGCGCACTGGAAAGCATCACACTGTGTATATCTTTGGCTTCAGTGCGTCGGTGAGAAACACCGAGTATCTGGGAAGCCTGTCCCTGAAAGGGAAGGGAGACAAGAAATAGCCCCACAACTCTCTTTCCAAATTGAAATACTTTGTTCTTCAGCCAAAACTGTATATAAACTGTTATGTCTTTAAAGCAAATACATTTTTTAAAATCTCCCTTAAAGAAATCCAAAAGAAAAAAAAAAATCTTTATCAAAACTAACAACACCTGATGAAGATAATTTAACTATACAATTACCAACATACCTTATCTGTTCAGCTTTAAATAGTCACAATTTTGGCTACAATAAATATGTTTAATGCAAGTATAGGTATTTGTAGAAAAAGTAATAGAGGTTCAACTAAGACTCATACAGAAAGTTTCATATGCTTCTTAAGAAAAAAATCCAGAAATCACGAAGGATATTTCAGAGTTGCCTTATATGAAAAAGTCATACACATAATTTTATATTGTTTCTTTTTTCAGAACAAATTAAACTTCAAAAAAAAATAATCCATCTTTTACCTATCTATTATATAGCGTCATAAAGGTAAGAAATAAATGTTTTCTCACTGTCAACTTGAATATGCAGCTTACACCTTTCTTGCTCCATTTTAAGAATAGGCAAGAAGGGGAAAAAAAAAATATATATACATATATATCTCAAAAGTTGACTAACATGGTCTATACTGAAAAGGTCAAAAGGCACATTTTGGAATCATCTGGACAAACATATCCTGAAGTTTTGTTGTATAATTTTAAAGCATATTTTTAATTTCATTTTTCATGCTATAGTTTGTAAGTCATCCAAGTCCTGCTTATTTCAAAATGCTATGACAATCTTCTTTCAAGTATTTTCTAAATAGATCTGAAATCTGAAGGGTTTTGGTTCTAATTAAAAGTATTCATCAATCTATTTCAATTTCACAATTCTACATAGAATGCTTAAAAAATAACTTTGTATTTCTCCAATTTGGATAAGTCTAAAATACAGTCCATGATTTTTATTTTTTTTTTTTTTAACTAGCACATTAAATTGCCTCAACGAGATATGTTGCATCTACCCAAGGTCTTGCATCTACCTAATGCCACCAGATTCAAGACTTTTTTTTTCCATTTTCTCCATTATTTCATACTGTTGTTTTCAAAGAAGACCAGGATGGTTTTTCATCATGGAAATACAGACACAGTAGAGAACACAACACAAGTCTGTATGAACTTGGAATAAGGCTGTGATGCCCTGACGTGGGTTGTATTCCCCTTAGGAGAGTCACTTGAAACTTGTTTTCTGGGGTTTTTCCCACTGAACAATGGAAAGAACACACATATATAGCTACAACAGCAAATTCTGTACCTCCCCCTTAATATATTATTTTACTCTATGATATTATTATAGCCAGTATTGTTATTACTAACATAAATAAATAAATAAATAAATAAATAAATAAATAAAGCATACCTATTTTTGTGAAGAGTGTGAGACCAAGCAGTCAAAAATATGGAGAGTATTGCCCTTACAACTGGCTGGAAATACTTCTGATGGAATAATTTTTCAAAGGAAAATTCAAAAGTGTACAAAGTAAGATGCTTTGGAAACTTAACATGGAGTTTTGCCAAAATTTTGTTTCAGAGAAAAACGAAGGCAAAAATTCCAGCAATGAAGAAAAATGTACTGCTTGGATATCTTCCAAATGAATAATTTCAGATTTTTTTTTTTATTGCAAGCTTGTGTTTTTCAATATAAAAGTATCAGAAGGAAAAATTGTAATAAAAGGATGTGATTCTTCCAAAGTGACATACTTTGATTGATCAGCAATATTTTGATGTGAATGGAAGACGGGATCTGAAATTTTTCACTGCAGAGAAATTTAAAGCTTGCATCTGTTACATTTTCTTTCTTTTACCTGCATCACCTCAGGTAGGCAGAAGAATAGCAAAATTCACATTAAATGTGTGCCACTGAAAGTCCTCTTGCACAAGGTGATCTTCCTTTGTCTGCAAGCTTCACCACCAAAATCTTCTGTAGAGCAACATGAAGTGGCCCTTACGATGTTCAATAAATGGCCAAGCAGGTGCATGTGTAGTTTAGTCTACAAAAACCTCAGTAGATGTTATTTCCCAGGGATCCAATTGCAGACCATGACACATTCTAGGAAAGGTCCTGCACAGGTAAAACACCTCCTCAAGGTAAATAAAATCTTTCACCCTGTAGCATTGCCAATGGCACAGGGAGTTTCTTAAATTATTTTGGTATAGTTGGAAATTGGAAAAACATTTACATACTTCAGTGAAGGAGCATTCTGCGTACAAATTCAAAAGCTTCATTTCCTCTAGTGCATAAAAAGAAACTTGCAAGTCTACATCCAAATCACTAGGAAAAAAAACTAGCATTAGGAATAACTCCTGCACAGATTTTTGGCTAGCATCAGTACTTTTGTCTAAGGACGTTTTCTGTCTCATGCTGGCTGCTTACTGCTTCATAACACTTGACAAATTCTTGGTTCCTAAAAGCAACATAAATGTTTTGTGGAGTGCTTCATTTAGCAGGGAGCTCTCAGGACCTCACCCTAGTATTCAGTGTGGTTCTGTCTTCCCTTTTTAGCTCATCTTTATTTTTATACTTTTCCAACACTGATAACTTTTTTTGTCTCCCACTTCCCCTTGACCACAGGAGACATTTACCATCTGTAAGCTGGAATTTCCCCAGGCATGAGAATTTCTTTTGGAGAGGCCTATATTTTGGGAGGGCTAAGGCATACAGGAGCATGACTTATAAATCCAGTGTTTAGGAAAAAAAAAGAAGACAGTAGAGCAACTAGGGATTTTGTGCAAATGCACAACTGTTGTGAATTCTTATCAAAGTAGTAAAAGGGGATTACTAAAGCAACTATTATATAATTTCTCTCCAGAACTACAATATCATACGTTTAGAATAATAACCATTCAAAAGACCAGAAATGACACGCATTTTAAAAACAGGGAGGAGGATAGGCAATTTAGAAGTAATTTAGGTAGGTAACCTAGTAAAGATCACATCGTGAGCATCCAGGTGAAGCAGAAAGCTAAATTGACAGACCTGCTCCAAACACTAGCCTTCAGAAAGGCAAAATATCAGCACCTTGTTTGGAATAATTTGCTGGATAAATTCTATCAAAAATGAGATACCATACTCAATTGTTCAATTGTTGCATCAGCACTCATGGCTTCTGGTTCACTCCCCAAAGTACAATATCCCAGATATTATACCAAGGCTGTACAATACAGTTTTCCATCACTCATAAATGCTACCTTTTAACCTAGAGCAAGTAAATGAAATATTTTAGACTGCAAAACTAACCTTAAGACTAGTGTAGCATAAGCCTGATTCACTGCTGTCTGCAGTGATTTCTACTAAAGGTAGAAATCTTAACCTGCACTAATGAAAAATGTCATGTCTGATTTTACTAAGCACTTGGACAGGCACTTAAATAATAATTCCATGCTTCTAGCAAGATTAGCAAAGCAACACTCAAGTCAAAATGAAGACAATCAGAAAGCTTAAGTTGCATTAAATATTTGCTTATGAATAGCTCCGATTTTGCTTTGATTGAAAGCTTGAAGTCCACTTTCCAAGAATTCTATAATAATTGCCTGTATAATAGTTGTTTTGCACGCAAGTAGGGAAATTAAGGTAAACAATCTATTTTCTCTAGTATCTTTTAGTTTGTAGTCATGGTAATACCCAAAACATATATTATTTCTGTAGGCTTCCTGAATTTTTGAGTTTGGCAATAGCAAAATAACAAAAACTATATCAGAGGACATTAATTCCTGAGCAGCACAAGCAGAACTAATTCAGCTACACAGGCAATATATTTGCCAGGAAGTACCATGGGAATCCTTGGATATGCTCCTAGAATCTCTTACTCATTCCTAGGACAGCCCTGGTTAATGTTTCCTTCCTGTGAAATCAAAGACAGAGTTTAAGGGGAAAGGAAAACCTCTTGGAGTTCTCCTTTAAATGTGATATAGTCTAACCTCTCACAAAACAAGAAATTAGCCTTGAAGAAGGATTGCTTTATTTACATCAAGGGGACAAGTAGGGACCTGAAATTTGGGATTGGCTGGGCATTGAAAGACAAAAAGCCTGATAAAGAAAATGAACTGTATGACCTGAGTATACATGCAAATTATACTACTTTTAAGTAGCAGGTTTTGAGGAGGATTTTGAGGTATTTCCTGGCTTTTTTTTTTTTTCTTTTACTGCATATAACCTACCAACTCTGCAAGTCAATATATGCTTATCCGCACTCCATCCATGATTGGCTATTGAATATCCATGTTGAACTAGGCACTATACAAGCAGAACAAAAAATAAAATATTTTCTAAGCAAAACAATGCTTACTGTTTCACCACTCTTCCCCACAAGACGCTTGTGAAAGACTGTTCCTTCATTTTCCCATGCTTCATTGATTTATATCAGGTAGAGTCTAGGAACATTTCCTACTTTATTAGTGTACCCATTTGCCTATGTGTGCCCAGAAATCGACTTCTACACATCTCTAGTGTTTCTAACCCTGTATGCAAGATCCATAAACTTAAATAAAATCCAAAATCTAGACAATGTGAAAGCAGTTTCAAAAACCTATGTGTTACTAGAGAAATTGTGCCCAAAATCTCACTGAGGTTCATCCCAGTGTAACCAGCAACCAGCACTATGCACCATTTGCATCCTCAATGTAAATCTTGAGATATTTGTGAGCAACAGGGTCACTCATATTTTTCATTCTTGTTGCAAGTCTTATCAAGAAAATTTCATTGTTTCAGCTGTAACCATGATTAAACTACAACTAACATGTAATAGGTGCATGCCAGCATATCTTTATACAAAGATGTGTTATTCTGCTGTTCTGAATTTGGAGCAGTGGCAAGTACAAACATGTTTTAAGTTTCCAGCCCCTCAGAGTAGTTGGGTTCCCATATAGCCAGACCAGATCATGGCAAGGGGACAACACAGGTGAAAGCCATCTGATCCTGCAGCTCTTGGCCTCAGTAAAGGCGAAATTAGGCTTGTTAAAATCATGTGCTTCCTTTGTTCCTCTTGAGTATGCATCCCCCTTGCTGCTTTTCCAGCACACTGCAGCCTAACACTAGCTAGCCATGTCCTTCCTTCCTCTCTAATTTCTTGAGGTCTCCACTTCTTTTTCCCATTTCTAAGTTGTCTTTATATACATACCATTAGGTAAGCCCAAAATGTTCCTGGAAGATCCTGGGAGGCCTAGATAAGATCTACATGCCCCATCTCCTTGTATCTAGACTATGTCACCTTGTTTGAAGAATGTCCCTGGTGTCTTGTCACAGTGGGGGTTTACTAGGTACTTATTTCTGTATGCCCCCAGCCACTTTAGTGTAACAACAGACATTCCCCTCTGAGGAGCACTTCTAGTCAGTTTGTCCTCTACCAACTGATCAAGTACATTGTCTTTCCGGTCCCTGGTGGCAGGGTTTCTGCTAGAACCCTTTATTGTCCTCAAATCTCCCACTAACCAGAAAATCCACACCTTCATCTTAGAATAGAATCGTAGAATCATAGAATGGTTTGGGTTGGAAGGGACCTCAAAGACCATCTATTTCCAACCCCCCTGCCACGGGCAGGGAAACCCTCCACTACACCAGGTTGCCCAAAGCCCCATCCAACGTGGCCTTGAACACTTCCAGGGATGGGGCCTCAACAACCTCTCTGGGCAACCTGTTCCAGTGCCTCACCACCCCCACAGGAAAGAATTTCTTCCTAACATCTAATCTAAATTGACCCTCCTTCAGCTTAAACCCATCACCCTTAGTCCTATCACTACATGCCCTGATAAACAGTCCCTCACCATCTTTCCTGTAGGCCCCCTTCAGATACTAGAAAGCTACAATTAGATCTCCCCGGAAGCTTCTTTTCTCTAGGCTGAACAATCCCAACTCTCTCAGCCTATCCTCATATGAGAGGTGCTTCAGCCCTCTGATCGGCTTTGTGGCCTTCCTCTGGACTCTCTCCAACAGCTCCATGTCTCTCTTGTACTGGGGCCCCCAGAGCTGGACGCAGTACTCCAGGTGGGGTCTCACAAGAGTGGAGTAGAGGGGCAGAATCACCTCCCTCGACCTGCTGGTCACACTTCTTACCCTTCTCCTTCTTACCTTTCTTACCCTTCTCCTTCTTACCCTTCTCCTTCCTCTCTCTTCCTCTTTCCATGCAAGCCAAGCCCATGAAGACACATTTTGAGCACAGGTCATCCAACAGATTAAATCACTCAAATGTAATGCATTTATGCAGTCACTTTCAGATGACCACACACCAGTTGTTTTCTGCCAGAGGATATAGGTGCTACAAAGCAGGACGGAGGCCATGAGTGAGGTTTCCTGTCTAGGTAGACCCCACAGATGATGAGTTCTGTATGGCCAGCCTGCTGCTGCTGCTTCTTCCAATCCCATGGTTGAGGAGGTGCTGTTAAATGTGTTCAAAGATGTCCTGCCACATGACACACTCTCTCAGCCACAGGCCAGTTCTGCTGTCTCTCTGATGGATGCCTCCTGAGTCACGGCTTTGTGTGGCACCCATGCAAATAGGAAATTGAGCCAAAAAAATGTAGGTCCCTGCCTCCATAAGGCTCCTCAACAAGAAAGAATGTGCTTTAAGTCTTACCAAATACTTATCAGTATGAATCACTAAGGTCTGCTGAGCTACACCTGACATCAGTCCAGCCTGTGATGCCAAGAGATATGTAAGCATTGCCCCATTTCAGATTTCCACAAGTACTGCAGGTGACCCTCTGGGAAAGGGAGCCTGCCTTTTCCAGTTCCTTGGACAGGTGTGGATAGGAAACTCTGCATTATCAAAATACTATACTTTGCAGGCAGAAGCCATTCTTTATAAAAGAATGTCTTGGAATACAAAAGCAATCCTATGGGATGTGATGGCCTATAATGGGTAAGGACCAGGCATGATGAGACAGAACGTCCTTTTTCTTTCTGTTTCCTCAAGAATCCATGGGATGTTAAGACGATAAACGGTACAAGATCCAGGAATCATTAGGATGGAGGAGACTGTGGTGAGTCAGTGGTTAGGTTATATTTTTTTGTGTGCTAGGTATACAAGATAGACCAGAGTAGTAGGAGAAATAAACACATACGCACACTTCTTGTATCGTGATTGCTACAACTAGGCCCATTTAAGATCAAAGAACAAACTAAGTCCATTTAGAAACTGTATAGTTCAAGTGTATTAAACAAATGACTGTCCTCCACCCTAGTTCAGAAGGAAATCAACACAAAAATAGAAATATTGACTTCAGGAGGAGGAAAAAAAACCCAAAGCAAAACAATAAAAAACTGACATCCATGTTTTTATAGTAATTTTGGAGAGGTGTACAGTTCACACTACTGAATTAGAATTCATAGAAACATAGAATGGTTTGAGTTGGAAGACACCTTAAAGATCATCTAGTTCCAACTCCCCTGCCATGGGCAGGGACACCCTCCGCCACGCCAAGTTGCCCAAAGCCCCATCCAGCCTGGTCTTAAACACTTCCAGGGACGGGGCAGCCAAAGCTTCTCTGGGCATCCTGTTCCAGTGCCTCACCACCCTCACAGGAAAGAATTTCTTCCTAACATCTAATCTAAATCTACCCTCTTTTAGCTTAAACCCATTACTCTTAGTCCTATCACTCCATGCCCTTGTAAACAGTCCCTCACCATCTTTCCTGTAGGCCCCTTCAGGTACTAGAGGGCTGCAATTAGGTCTCCCTGGAGCCTTCTCTTCTCCAGGCTGAACAACCCCAACTCTCTCAGCCTGTCCTCATAGCAGAGGTGCTCCAGTCCTCTGATCAACTTCATGGCTCTCTTCTGGACTCGCTCCAACAGCTCCATGTCCTTCTCATTTTGGGGACACCAGAGCTGGATGCAGTACTCCAGGTGGGGTGTCACAAGAGCAGAGTAGAGGGGGAGAATCACCTCCCTTGACCTGCTGGTCATGCTGCTTTTGATGCAGCCCAGGATTCGATTCAATTGGATTTGATTGGATTCGATTCTAATTTTATTCTGCAAGAATTCTATTCTATTCTAAATGTAATATGCAAATTCGTGAATAGGTTAGGTAGAGCCAACCCTGACTTTTTTGGCAAATAAATTATTATCTCTCCAAATCTTATTTCCTTCCAACCATAACAAAACAGTGCCAGTACTGAACAACCTCTGAAAGCTCTCTGAGTTTGAGTGCAATGCTTACAGAGAAAGAAAAGTTTCCTGACACCTGCTATTTTCTCTGTGGATGGAAAAACACTTGAACAATATTTGAACTTTGATCATCAGCAGACTTGCACTATTTTTCCCCATACATTTTATTGAAATAAACCACAAAACTTTCTACCCTATAGCTAGCTACCTCAAAAGAAGTAAATGTCTTGTATATCCCCCTTTCAAAGTCTTTTCTCCATTCGATGCTGCATTTTGGAAAAGCTGCTGCTTTACATTTTATTTTTTATTGATTCTACTACTTATTAGGAGTCTGGAGAGGAAATGTAAAAAAATCAGTGGAAAAAAGTTGCAAGTATCCCTGCAGCTGAGCTCCCTTGTAGTCTGCTCCAGACTTGAGCAGGGCATCTGCTTTTCAAGTCAGTGAAAACTCTGTTACCTACAAACAAGTTAAAATGGCAAAGGAGCTTTGAGAATCAGAAACGTAGCACCATAAGCATTGGCTAGTACTGGAATGTGAAGCACAGTCCTTGGGAACAGATGGTTTAATACATCACAATAAATCTCTTACCAGCCTTTGCAACATAGTACTTCAGATAAAAATAAGTTTAAGTTACAATCTGTGAACAAAATGTTGTCCTCAGCAGCAAAGAGGAACTGCTCTTGACTTTACTGAGAGTTGCATCTCCATTTTAGAAAATGTGTGATTAATTTATGTTTTTAAAGGAGCTGATCAAAAGTTCCTTCTCACCTTATTTCATAATTATGAAACTCAACCCAAAAGAGTATATAATGACTCAACACTAACAACTCCCCCAGCTAAAAAAATGACATCCTCCTCACCTAGGACACCTGGAACAGTAGCGCATGATCCATCTCTTTCACAGACATTAGAGAGTGCAGGACAATTATCAGAGCAAAGTAAGAATGTAATTTGAGCTACGAAGTGCTCACATTACATACAGCTGACACATCAGAATACCTGCCTTGAGCAACTGGATTTGCATAAATGAAAGAGCTACAGACCATGACTGTCACAAAGATGTCACGTCAATTGGACTGTGCTTCCTTCTTCATTAGGTTTGTATGTGGGGCAGTCCAGGGAAGGGGGAAGAATGAGAGGAAGAAAGATGGGTTAGATATTTTGGATGACATAGTACAGCTGCAGCTTCTATTTTTGAGAAGTTAAAGGCTGTATTTTTAGAATTAAAACCTTAAAGGGGATTGGGTACAAGCTGGCAATTTCTTGATCTCAGGAACATTAACATTCATTTCTAATTCACATAAGTTAGTATGCATCTTCAATTGCATCTGCAATGTTTATTCCATCATTTGCTTCGTTTCACATGAGTTCTTTCATTTACACAATATTCTTGTACAGTAGGGGTGATGTGTCCTGAGCTCTCTACAGTGGCATCAGCAGCATCTTACGTCTCCCTTGGAGAAGTTAACAGCAGGCAAAGAGTTTGTACCGCATAATTTATCATACTCGTGAATGCAGTTCATGAACAAACTGCAGTTTTTACAAGTTCGTTTTCTATTTGAAGCTGTCCAATAAATGTTTTGTGCAAACCAATTTCAGCCTACAAATTGCTCGTAAACTGTTCACTGTGAGTAGTGCTCCCAGTATTTGCTACTTGTGATTCAGTAGTCAGCCTTTGGGATTGGTCAGGCCGATCATACGACTTGGTTTTCTTCCCTGAACATTGAACTAATCCTACCAAACCCCAAGCAGAGGAGAAACTGGGAGGTTGACTAGGTAATAAACCAGGACACAGTAGGTGTAATGACCAGGGGACTGGTGAAGATATGAAGGTCTGTAAGGATAGACTAGTAAATGTTAAAAACTGGTGTCAGCTTGGATGTTAGTAGTACAAGAAAATGAACAGCAATTCCCAGTGAGGAGCTGTAAGTTTATTCTCCCTACTCTTTATTTAGGAGGATGTTGTAGACCAAGAGGAAATTCGGGTTTGATCTGGCCAAAATTACCAGGCTTCCCATGATAAATAAAGCCGTTTCATTTCATCAACTTTTTAAAAGTTGCATTTTTCGTTACCTGACAAATAACAAGACTATGCCCTTCCCAGATAATTAGTCTCTACCATCAGTTCACAAGAGCCAGGTAGGAAAGTAGAAAGGTTTGTGGAGGAATATGAACACTGTTTTTCCAACACTTCTCAACAACAACAAAAAATAATCTAAAAAAATTCTTTGACCTATAAGATGTGTTGGTAGTCTCCCCTGCTTCAGACTCCATGTTGTAGAAAATATAGAAATACCAAGCATGGAATATCCCCTCCCGCTCCCAAAATAGTTGCCTTCGAATTGAGAGAGAAAATAAAAATGTTATTTCTCCATACTACATGTAAGTTTAATCACAGTGCATTTTTCTTCCATTTGCCTCAAGGCAAAACAAAAATTTTAGAGAGGACTGAACAGTTACTGATAGATCATAGAGGTAGGCAGAAAGGCAGAAAAAGGACATAAAGGTATTATTGGCAAGCAGAATAAGCAAAGGGGGATTCAGTAGGAGAATTAGCAGAAATGTAGGTCAGAGCTAAGGTCTTCGTGTCCCTGGAGGCTAGCAAAGAAAGCCTGAAACTACAGCAAAGTCGCACAGAGGAAGTGTTTTTCAAGGCGTGATTGTACATGTGACCATTGGTGCTGAAGAAACTTCAGAGAAATTACTGTACAATAATAACTGTGATTTCTGTAGTGGATATCACAGGAGTTAAATTCTAAAACACTCCAGCACTTCAATTCCACACAGAAAATGGTATTAAACAAGGTCCAGAGGTTTTTTATTCCAGCCCTGCAATCACTATTGGAAGAAAAGAGAAACTCAAGGCAAGTGAAGGGAACTCCAAAAGATCTAGGCATTTGCTTCATTTCAGATGGGTGAGGATTTTTTGAAATCAGATGCGCTTACATTTTGCCAAGGCTTCAGCAGCTGGCCACATTGTTTTCTGCTTCAAACGTAGCAGTGGTCCAGAGCTTCCTCAGTGTAGGAAGTGCCTTATTCACAATGCAGACCTCTAACCCAGAATCTGCGCCGTACTCAGATCTTTTGAACGTGTGGTGTTCTACCAGTCACGGACAGTTATCTGCATATATTAGGGACAGGAAATACATGTTGAAGAATAAAAATAACCCATGTAAATATTTTTATCTGATGGAGTGAGATTTGGAGGTATTCATGACAGGTTTCCAATCATCAGTGATGATGAGAAAAATATCAGTGCCAGCAGAAAATTATCATGAAAAAGCTTGATAGTCTGGCAAGCCAAAGTTGAGAATTGAAGCAAGTCTGAAGTAGAGGTAATACCAATCATTGCTCCTTCCATCAGTTAGTGGCAATAGCATTGAGAAACCAATATTCATCACCTCCCACCATACAGGTGAACAGTAATTTTGCAGCTTGGAGAAAAGTCACCCTTCGATTGTATTTTGCTTTTCAGTAGGTAGCAAAATATTGCTGTCATGTGGGCACATACTGTAACGCTTTTGGTGCATATCTTTGCGCAGATAATTTCAATCTCTAGCATCCAGAGAAATTAAATGAGGTTGTATGTAAAATACTAAGTGTTATGTGAAAACCAGCAACACTTAGATTACGTTAACACCAGTAAAGCTTCACGCTAACAGCAGTAATAAAACCATTTGTCCAATATTGTTGGAGACACACATTTGCAGCTCCTGCATATGGTAGCTATCAGAGACTTCTAGAATAATAATGCATTGTGCATGCAACTCTGTTAGGAGGAATAAATAGGGACAAGACAGATGATCTTTCCAACTTTGACTCACCGGATTCTTCTCAGCACTTGGTTTCCATAGTCTATCCATTTCATCTGGTCACTTGGGATGTCAGCAAGCAGTGATGATACAAGTATACAGTCAGGTGCTGCTATTTACCAAGCACCATGCTACACCTATTGCTTGAATAAATCTGAACAGCATCTTAAAGCAAAGGAGACACTGCTGCAGTAACATTGACAGAAGACCTAGCTATTAAGCTGTCTACAGAGTCTAGTATCAGTGAAATGTTTG
The DNA here is from genome assembly GCA_013400195.1 of Aramus guarauna. Lineage (NCBI taxonomy): Eukaryota > Metazoa > Chordata > Aves > Gruiformes > Aramidae > Aramus > Aramus guarauna. Next base: position 401,018 of record VXBL01008491.1, on the reverse strand, counting down.
ACAGCCGCAGGGACAAATATGTATTAGCAACATTGCTTAATCCATGTTTCAAGGGCAGAATTGAAACCATGCCTTCACCCTATGCAGGCACAGATTGCTGGAAGGATACTGTCATAAATAATAGTGCTGGAGGCCATACCATTATGCACCTCCTCTTCTCCCTCATCCTTCCACTTAGCTCCCCTAGGCCAAGTATATCTCATAAAGCAGAAGATGCACAAGCTCCTGGAACATCACAGAGTGCAAAAGAAGTAATCACAGCATACCTATAGTTCCTGGGTCTTCCTTTATCAGCTCGGAGTGGGGCAGTACCTCCCAGGAAAAACTCAATTTGTCCGTATCATGGGAAGAATCTGTCCATTATGAAAGGTCTATAGGTGTCATGGGAGACCTTTTCATATGCTGGGAAGTGAGAAGTTGACTTTCGAAAAGATATGCTCTAGTTCAGACAGGAATTAATTCAGTGGAGCCTATGGCCTGTGTTAAGCAGGAGGTCAGATTTTATGATCGCAATGGTCCTGTCTGGCTTTATAATCTATAAAGACTAACTACCTTAAGGGAGGGGGGAAGACAAACAAAGAAACCAATATGGGTATTTATAAACCTCCAAATTCCCCACCATCCAATAATTGCTCAAGTTTCTTTTTCAGGTATGTGTCTGGCACTGAGACATATTGAAGAAGTGGGCTTAATAAACTGTAGCATAGAGCACCTCTTTCTTAAGGGAGTAATTTGAAAAGCTTAGCAAGTTATACACGCAACATGCAGGTGACTCTCTAAATTGCCTAATGGAGAAGACTGCAGAGGAATCTATCAATCAAAATTCTTGCAGGAAGGTGAAGAGGCATATTACCAAGTGTTGTGCTTATATTCCTATTCCCTTTTTCCTCACTTCCCAAATATTATATAAAAGATTTTCTCTGCTCTCCGCTTGAATAATTTGGCAGAAGATAAGAATTGTGCAAATCTCTGTTCTGTGAGAGCTTTTCCTGAAGCTTTGATTCACCTGGGTTCATAAATCTCTGGGTTTTGCTTTGAGATTTAAGGACACGTGAGCTGCAAAACTGCAAACTGATCTCATGTTAATAGCGTGCAAAATTGCAAAATTACAAAGCCATAAATGGGTTTACATTTGCAACTTAGGAACAATGGGCTGACTTTCCCGTTTGTAACAAAAAATCAACAGCCAGGAACATTTTACCGTACATCCACAGCACATGGGCACACAGATACACACGCAGCCGATTTACTTGCTGGCAATTTGTGAGTGAATCCAAAGAGTGAAAGCTCATAGAAAGTAAACATTTTTGAGAGTATTCTTTCTCAAAGCATCCTTCATCTTAGGCTTCTGGATTATTTCACTTTTATTTTCTTTTGTAGTACTGAATGCTAAATCAAATAAAACCTGCACCATGTAAAACAAGAAATCAGTCAAACTACTGAGACTATAAGGCTTGTGTTTATACTAGAATATTTAAACAGAAAATACAAATCCCAGATTTGAATGCACACATTCAGGTAAATTCAGCAGGTATGGTAAAATTGGAAAACCTCCTTTTTCTCTGCACTGATTTCATAACACAGGAAACTCCTTGAAAGTATATGTCAGGAAAGAACAGTTTACCAATATCAAACTATTATGTTTACATATTTTCACTAAAAGCAAACTAAGCAAACTGTAATACAAAAATAGTAAATTTATCTTCATTTGGAAGGGAATATTTTTGTTAGGGTAGTTGTGGTGGCCAAAAGCGACTATTTCACTTTGATAAAAACAATTTGGCGGGGGACGGGGAGGGTAAAGGTATTTACTTCACATTTTCCATTCCAATTTCACCCATGAAACAAAAACAGAGGGGTCTATCTCACTTTTGACAAATGTTTGGCTTGTGAGAAGTCATCCATACCAATTTCCATCATTATTCCTAGCCAGGCACACATTGCAGAGACAAGTATGTGTCTCTTCTCTTTTTATCATTACTGTTACTGTTTATTCTGGGTGACAAAGAGGGAAGCCAGGCTTAAGCTTCATTGTCTTAAGCATTAAGCTTTCTCCTGATGTTGGGCCCCAACACATCTTATTAATATGCCTCAACTGGGTAACATTCAGGTTAGCTGCAACTCAGAAACTACAAAACAGCAACAGTTAGAGCCACAAAGTTGAGGAAACATCCACATCCAGAAACAAACCAATTTTCAAAGAGACTTAGGAGCATAAGGATGCAGACAATTCTGAAAATCACACTCTTAAAGACTTCTGCCCCATGAGGTACATGCAAATTAGACACATATAGCATGATAAGACTATGCATTTTTCAGGTGCCTGAGCCATGCAAAATGTTCAGCTGTACAGGGGCTCCTCCAACTCCTAGCATCCTTAAAAATCATCCCATGAAGAAGCTCCATTGTTTCACAGAATCATAGAATAGAATCATAGAATGGTTTGGGTTGGAAGGGACCTCAAAGAGCACTGAGTTCCAACCCCCCTGCCATGGGCAGGGACACCCTCCACTAGACCAGGTTGTCCAAAGCCCCATCCAACCTGGCCTTGAACACTTCCAGAGAGGGGGCATCCACAGCTTCTCTGGGAAACCTGTTCCAGTGCCTCACCACCCTCACAGTGAAGGATTTCTTTCTAACATCTAATTTAAACCTACCCTCTTTTAGTTTAAACACATTACCTCTTGTCCTGCCACTACATGCCCTTGTAAACAGTCCTTCTCTAGCTCTCCTGTAGGCCCCCTTTAGGTTTCTGACTATACGAATAGATAAGTCTCCCTGTCCTGGGCAGGAGTGCCAAAACAGCTAATCCTTCCCTTTAGTCAGTGCAGCCTGGAGGTGCATAGCCTGTTACCGAAATCCATTATCCCTATGTCTCCCTGTGCCACACACTTTGCAAGGCTCACATTACATCTGTGACATCAGAGTGCAAGGACTCAGTGATGCTATGTGGTGCTATGTGTAGGGGAAAAAGGCACTTTGCAGGTAGAAATGGGGCTGACTGACCAGAAAGCAACAAATCCCCTTGGCACAGCTCTCTGCAGAGGGGAAGAGGAAGAGTAAACACTTCTTGCCTGCAAATACAGCCCTGTTTCCCACCTCCCAGGCATACGTACACTCTCAGCACTCTGATCTCAATGGTACATGAACACAAATTCACAAGTGGACTATTATGTCTCCTGTAATCAGGTCTGGGGTATGTCTTTTCTGTCACCCTCAAGGCAACTTAGTCAAAAAGAGACTCCTACTGCAGCCAGGTAGCTTCATGAACAGGTACCAGATAGCTTTATGAATGCTCATGAGCAGAAACTTAGGCACCTCAGGGCAGGGAATGTGTGTGTCAGAAACACAGGTGACTGGAAAACCCTACTGCTTCCAGGTTTTGGCAACAAAGCTACTGCAGTTCTGGGAAGGTTGGTGAGGCTTTGTCAGATAGACATGGGTACCAAGAAAATTCTAAGGGCCTAGGTCTAGAGCCTTGCCTTCACTAGCAGCAATGCATATCCTAATGCAAAGGCAATCATCTTTCCTGTTATCATTTTAAACACTACATTATTTATTCCCACTTGGAACAGACCAGGTAAACACAGTATTTAAAAATGACTTTGTATTCCTATATGAGAGCTCCCAATGGTTTTGGACCTATGAAGCAACAGAGAGAAATATCTGCCAAAAAACCTCCCTCAAACCAGGAAGCATTATGAAAAAAGTCTCAGGAAAGTCTAATCCCCCAGTATTTGTAATTCACAAAAGTTTGGCTGAGTCTCCAAGCCCCTGGATGTTTATGTGAATTGGAATCACTGATCTTTTTAAAAATTCAGTCCTCCCTCAGAAGTATTTGAAACATTCTCGTCTTGCTGCTCATTTGAGCTCAGGTAAAAATCAAATAAGTTTTATGTCCCCACTACCATTGAAGGCAGGCCTACAGCACAGATAGGCTCCTAGCTGGCATGGGTGATGGCAAATCTCTTGACGTGGATTTCAGATGAGGCTGTGGGATCCCACCAGGGATCTCAGGTATGTGCTCAGATTGCTGGTCCCTACTGAAGCCTGTACCAGTGTGTGTTCATGCCTCTTGCTAAAACTCAGTAAATTCCACAGTTTCCTGTCCAAGGAACTCAATAAATGTGGCTCACCAGCAGTAAACCAGTTTTTTTATGAAAGGTGAGAAAGACTGGGTCTTGGCAAACCGCTCTCTACTATCACCGTCCAGCTTTGCTTTCCAAGTGTGGCGAAGTTCTGGCAAAAATAAATATATAAATAAATAACTGAAGCAATCAGCACAAGGGAAGCAAGCAAAGGAGAAGGCTTTGCCCAGCAGCAGGCTGAGAGGGGTTGATAATGAATGACTGATGATGATTACATGCAATTTTTTTACTTCCTGCAAAATGATAGATACTGGCCAAGTCGGCCCCACAGCACTTGAGTACCGTAAAGCCAGGCTGGAAACCCGGCTCAACAACAGACCTCCGCTTCCTCAGCAGGTGGAGCATCCAGCTTCAGGCGGCAAGCTGCCCTGGGCACCCACAGGCTGCCTTGCATGCAGCAGCTCCCAGGCCACCGCCACGGGCAGCACGGCCTCTCGGCAGGAGCAGTCAAGGGAAAGGAATGGCAGGGGATGAATTCAGAAGGGGAAGGGGAGGAGGAGAAAGCCATGTAACAAAAGTCCTTATGATTAATGGATCGGAGATGAGAGGAAAGTTTACATATGCACTTGGAGAGGAGGAAAGGATGTTCACAAGCTTCCTCCATGACAAATGCAGGTGAAAAGCAGTGAGGAAAGAACTATTAATCAGTGGTACAGATTTTTTTTTTCCCCCTCAGGAGAAGCTGGTCCAGGTAAACTGCTTGGAGTGGCTGTTTCCAGCTCACTCTTTACAGAGGGCTGCTCTCCAGGCCCCACTGCTGCCTGCGATGAGCCAGTGCCCTTTAAGCCCAGCTCCTCCTTCATCTCCTTGCACGAAGTAAAAAAGAGTCTTAAAGACAGCATATGAGTAAAAACCTTCATCTTCATGTGTCAGTCACTGTTGTTATTCATAGCGCACCTTACAAGCATGGCTACCTGCCAGTCAAACAAATACCACTCTACCGAGTCCCCTAAACAGCCATCTGATCCTTTTCTAACTGTTGTTTAGAGTTGTTTAGGGGTGCCCATGGAGTGATGATTAACAGCCCCAGGCACTGTGCAAGCACTTGGAATATGCATTTCTTACTAGCAGGGACATTTTTTCCTTCGTATTTTTATTGGTTGTGTTTTATTAGTCACATTGCTCTTCAGCCTCCCTGCAGCATTGGCAGCAATGCCATTAGCTCGAGATGAAGGTGCATGTCCTCCCTTCATGGCTGAGGTGAGGTACCACAATAAAAGCAATATCAATAAACAGTACATTGCAGAAAATTAATAAGCAGTGTACTGATGAATTGTTGGCAGGCAGTAGTGACTACAGAATAGGTAACACACTTAAAATCAAGTCATTTCTTGTTTTGGTTGCTAAGAAAGTATTTAGGAGTCTTGATAGCATGTAGTAAAACAGACTGGAGAAGGTATACAAATATTAAGCGAAGTCCAAGCACATTAATTACTTAGTAAGTGCTTGTAATTATCTGACAAGAGCACCTTGCTTGATCTGACATATGTAGTGTTACTCCCTTGCACCAGCCACAAGAAACATTGTGGAAACATTGGCGCTGTGTGATAAAATATCCCACTCTCTCACCCCAGTATCTCAGAGATCCGCACAGCAGGGCAAAGCCTCACCGCATCCCAGCAGTCGGATATGCCTTTCCGTACTCGTTTTACAGGTGGGCAAGGAGAAGCAGGGACCCCTGGAAGGTCTTAAACTATACACTGAGGTGAAAAAGAAAAGCATCATCGTGCACCAAGACTCTCATACAGGAATAAGGACATCTGGTTTTTAATTCTTGGCTTTCTCTGAAGCCTCATTTTTCCATACATAAAATAAGGATGATAGTACATCGTATGCACATAGATCACACATGATGACAATTAACATGTCATGCACCTAAAAGGTACTTCCATGTCACTACTATCACAGTTTAATAGTAAGCCATGAATATCACTGCCTACAGGAGTGCAGTCTCTGGTGGCAAATTCTTTAGGGGTGAGGGCACCTTTTTCTTACACATAGGTGCAGAACAGAGCACAGAGTGTGAGTAATTTTGCCTGGTATTTCTAGATGCTGCTGCAATCCAGCCAACAAAGAGCATGAACACGCATACGGCAACCTCCACGTACAATGGATGAGGTGAAAAAATGCAGACAACATTGTACACCACCAGCAGTTTTGCAAGGAGAAATAAGACTTGCTACTACAGCTAACTACTCTTTTTTTCCCCTTCATTTCCAGAACTTTCTGGAATGCTTTATGGTTCATTCTTTTTATTAGCTTGTTTAAAGGCATGAAGGAAGAAATTATGTGAAGGAAAGAAAAGAAGATTAACATATTTCCAAACATGCTATTGAAAAAAAAAAAACCTGAAACAAAACCAAAAAACCAACTACAAAATCACCTGATCCCTACCAGAACTTCACTGACTAAATTGTTAAAAGGGGGAGGGAGGGGGGGAATCCTGTATAACATCCCATCCAGATGGTAGTTCCAGTGCTCTGTGGTCAGCCTGTTTATTAATGAACATCTGTTTTCCTTACAAAACAGGGTGGACTTTCTACTATAAATTCTCCTTTCACATATTTCTTGGAAATTGACATTAGGAGTTATTCACTGTCACATAGACAAGCCAAATTTATTTTTAATATTAGAAATTGCATATTAATTATAGCATTTCTGTCACTCACTGGATTATTGATTAATGCATTGCTAAAACATATAGCTAGTTGAATATTGAAAAACCCAAAAATATGACTTTGTCTTTGAAGATATTTGGCTCTGGTCCCTTTAGTTGTCCTTTCCTTTTAGCTTTCTGCACAACTGAATGAATGATGCTGGTAACGATGACAATGGACATCAAACTTCAAAGCATTACACATAGTGCCAGAGTTCCCTAAAATAATCAATAAATTTGAGCATATCACTGTCTGGTCATGGATACTTTTTGAATAGAAAAATGGCTTTATTGTAATTCAAGGTAAGTTTCTTCTTAGTTCTAACCATATCTTCTCATTTACTGAATGTTATACATTGAATTACATAGAAAGACTGAGATTTGGAAATCTAAGAGGCAATTAAAATTTGGAGACAGACCAGAGTTATAACTACAGCACCATATGTAGGGCAATATTTTAATTACAAATGAGAACGTGATGGAAGATTTCAGTCCAGTCTCAGGATTTTGAAACACCACAATCAAAAGACATTGAAAGGGAATGTTTGGATGCAACGATTTTAAAAGTAACGTTTAGATTTAAATTCAAAAGATTTAATTGTCTATCAATAATATGCACCTTCTGAGAATATAAGGATCTGGAAACTCCTCTAGAACTTTTTTTCCAATACAATGGCTCTTTTAAACTCTGGTACAGAACAATAGTATTCTTACAATATCTTCCATTTTGTGCTCTGACATTACTTTAAGAATGAAACAAGCTTTGAGTTGGTGTACCTGCTTATGGAGAAGTTTCAAAGCCATAGAAAAGATATTTTTGTTCTTTTTTTTTAACAGAAAAATTTCGAGGTTTTGAAGTTGTAAGGAATGCATGTGTGTGTGTGTGTGTGTGTGTGTGTGCAAGCAGGTCTTTGTTTCTATGTTCACTCTGATATCAAAGGTACATGACTTATCTGCAGTTCAATGGCTGCAATATCATTATGACACGAAAGGTCAAAAAACTGTGAATAAATGGCATATTACTTGTCTACTGGAAGCCACAATACTGAGGGCAGTGAAACTGTGCTACTTAGAAACCATGGCTCCTTGCTAGTTTCAAATTATGCAGCATAGCTACCATCAAATTCAGCTTTTCACCTCCCTTCCGTGGTAAGCATTTCAGTTAAAAAATATGAACAACAAAAACAAAAAAACCCCAAGCAACCAAATGTATGACACAAAAGCCAGACGAAAACATGGTTAAATCATTACATTGTCTGGGTTGTCCATCCTGTAATCTGCTCCTCCAGAGGAAGCGAGGACATTCCCATAGGAAACAGGGCAAAGCAGAACAATACTGAACTCAGAGAGGAGACCTTGGGAAGGGAGTTTTAGCTTCCATCAACTGAGGAGGTGGCTCCCTTTTTCTGATTGCTTTCTGTCACAGGTAATCAGGATTGCCGCGGCAGGAGTTAACTGACCTTATACAAGCAGGGAGGCACTGACTCAGGTGTGGCTGTAGCAGGAAGCCCCAGCGGGCCCGGACACTGAGCAACCCCCAGGCACCCCATGGCAGCAGCCAGGCAGCTCCCACCTTCCCTTTGTGGTTGCCATCTCCTCCTGCCCTCCCACTCCTCTCACTTCGGACAATTGCTCCATCCAACGACAAGCTGCTCAGCAGCGGACAAGAGCTCTGCCTCTGGTGCAAAGTTCGTGCGAGAACAGTTTTGGCATCCAGTCTGAAGTTTTAAATAAGCACTTGGAGATCCAAATGCCCCAAACTACACCCACAGAGACTTCAGGAAGCAAAATTAAGCCTGGGATTGCTTTTATCTACAAACCATGAGCACAAAAGAGGCTTTAAATATCTGGCCTTAAATGTTTCTAAAACTGCAAGTGTAAAACCACACAGAAACATCCTCCTTGAGGAAGGCTTGCAGCCGAGTCATGGAGCAGAAACCGCTCTCAAGTCTGTTCCAAGTCCATTACAGATGACACAAGTCATATCATTTTTCTGTGCCTCACTGCCACCCTTGGACTCTGCTGTTCAGACAGTGAACAGTTTCCAGAAGGAATCATCTCTGGCTGTGTCTGTGTTGCTCTTAGTTCAGTGGAGCTCAGCTGAGGCAGTATTGTAACTAACTGTTTCTCTGCTGCAACAGCAAATCTCTAATTATAAGCTTAATTGAATGGCCTCAGAAAGGGAGCAGAGCATCATCTCCTATGCAGATACATTTAATAAAAATGGGACTGGGAGACAGAGCTGTTACAGCTTGCATCTTTCAGGAAAAAAAAACCCTGAATAGGATATTTCAGGATTTTCAGGGTCAGCTCATGCAGCTCTGCAAGGCAGACGTACATTTTAAGCCCCGAGGTTCTTTCAAAAATCCTGGCCTCAGTAGTTAACACTGTTATCACCAATCAAGGGATCCCTCTCTAACCCTAGGGGAAGTCAGTGTGATCTACTGGATAACACAGCGGCCTGGAACTGCACAGATTTGCCTCTAGTCCCAGCTCTGCTATTCGTTGACTGAGATGACCTTGAGTAAATCATCTCAATCCGCAAAGCTTTTATTCCCTGTATACAAAATGGAGACCCTGACAGTTACTTCATTTTTAAAGAACTTGAAGATCTACTGTCTTAGGTAACAGCCACATATTATCATTAATAACTCACGCTCCTTCTGCAATATTTGCTGTGCCAAAGATGGAAGTCATTCAATTTGCAGAACTGCCATTAATTGCTCTCTTGCTGTTAAAAAGGAAGAATAAGAACTTGAAAAACTCTTGCAGTAGGAGTAGTGGGGGCAAAATCAAGACCAGCTTTCATGTGAGACTGGTTGAATTTATTATTGATGCAATTGCCCACAACAGAAAGAAGGTAGGCCTGCTGACCCGAGGAATTGCCTCCCCATACTCTTTCAAAAGTGTCCTAAATGCTCTTCAAAATGATAGAGCTCTTTTCAGTTCCTCAATCACCAAGTCTCTAATTAAGCTGAAAAATACTCTGACCCTTTTCTCAATTTCAGTATTCTTACTCAGAATACTGTAATGCATTTTAATTAAAAGTAGACTTTAAGATGTGGGTTTTTTTCCTTCTTTACCAGTAACTTGAAATTACAAGGTACTAGTAAGCTGCAAAAGAAAGTAGGCTGTTTTCAGGGGGGGGAGTTAAATGAAAGTGAAAAAAAAAAAGAAACTCTTGTGTGTGCAAAGCAAATGTTTGATAAGTAAGTTGCAAGCACTTCTCTTTATTCCATAATTATAAGTGAAATGTTCTTTAATGTGCCGTAATAACATTCAAGCTATGCTATTTTGCAACTAATAATAATATACAACAGCATGGCGCACGATAGCTGACAAAGTTTTTCTAGCTTAATATATTGCCCACATCTACCTGTCTTATTTTCCAGTGCCTTGGCTTTTCAATCCAGCCTTTATGCTGGAAATCAGAGACTGAGTGGAGCAGTAGTTACTTACCTTTTTAAGGAAAGAGTTTGAAGCAAGACTGCTGAGTAGCTCAGATCATTCCCATACAGAGCAGTGTATAATAGATTTCTTTTTCTTGTTTGTTTGTGTCAAATAGAAAATCTGGAGATGTGACTGCTTGAATCCTTTAGTCCCGAAAAGCCCTAAGTTCTTTCCAGACTTGCACAATGTTATGCAAACCGGGGAAAACTGACAGAAGAAAGCAGAGGTCATCAAGACCCAGCAATGTGCATCAATTTTGCTCTCAAATGAAGGAATAAATTTATCATTGCAAAGGCTACATTAGTTACCGTAGACATGCACCATTTCCAAGATTTCTCGAGGGGTGAGAATATTGCGTACCAGAGCCAGCTTCTCCATTAGGCTTTTAACCGCAATGCTTCCTTGTTTTCTCGATGAGGAGTTAGATTTCAAAGCATAGGGAGGGGAAGCAAGCACACACAAAACCCACCAACCCTCTAGCTAAATTAAACTAAAACCTAGGTGAAGCCTCAGTGGGAAGCCTGCTGCACAAATTGGATCTCCAAATGCAGAAAAAATTAATTATGTGATGCACAGCAATGAAGTAAGCAACACCTTGAAGTTAACCTGGACAGAGCTATTGATTCAGCAAAAAAATAAGCACTTTGCTTCACCCTCTCTGTTGTTCTAATGTTAGTTTGGACTGTTGCCTGACCATTTCCAGCTAGCGTTTAGTTCATTTGCAGCTGTTGTAAATGCGCATTCTTCCCCAACGGTTCAGACAAAAACTGATCCCATCTGAGTTAATATGTTGGTTTTGGGGAAAATACTGCATGTGCAAAAAAAGAGCTTGTTGTAAACACAGCAGAACAAACCTTGCCACCAGCCTAGAGCTCTGAAGTGGACTGTTCTCAAGACCTCTAGGGAAGCAGATAGAATTGCTCAAGCAGTTTTACCTACCTCTGCTCCAGCAGTGCCAGTAAATCACTAGCAACTGATGAGCTGCCTTCTACTCAGAGAAGTCCCATATTGCCCCATTCTACAAAGCTTTCTGCCGTCTCCACTTTTACATGCTGTGTAAATGGGAATCCTGTCTAGAAAGATGACAAGCTCTGCATGTGAGTGATGCAGGGAGCACGCAGCCTACCCAACTGCAGCACCATGCTTTAACCTGATCCAGTTCTTGGTAGTCTGTTTTGCAGCCTGAGAGGCCTGCTGAACAGCAGTGCCCACCTTGCTGCTCAGAAACACTTTGAGAGCCACAGCTTTGCTCACCAAAAGCTTTCCATTCCAGATACGCTGTGCTGATCACAACCAGCACCTACCTCTTGGTGCAGCTCTGCAGTGAGGACCAGTGCTGCTACTACACATGCCTCTGTGGTCATTCTGCCTCTTCCTTCAGCCACAGTCATGCCTCCTGCCTGCCTTTCTCTGCCACCTTCCAGTTAGTGGCACTGTTTTAAGTACTGACTTTGAGCTTTGAGGACCTAAATAATTTGGATCTGGGTGTCTTTAGCAACAACCTCCTCCTCTAGCAACAGATCCAGGGATCTGTTCAATGGAATTGTCTTGACTGACAGATACCTGAATTACCTGAGAGCAAGCTCAGCCACAGGACAATTCACATGAGGCGTTCTTGGTTCCAGATTTTTTATTTCTCTCCTTGGTTTAGCAGAGCCAAGACTTATTCACCTTCAAGCCATGCCACAAAACCTTGCTGTTGTTCTTGGCTTTTCCTGAGGAGGCTACAGAGGCAGACTGAGGCCCTACGGAACTTTCTGCTGGAGTACTTTTTCAGATGCTGAGCTATTAAAGTCTCTGTACTTTATAATGATTGCTGCTGTGCCTGAAGTTTCAGTCAACTGCCTTGATATGACCAAAAATAATCAATCAATATATTGTTATTTATGGACAATGATAAAATCCCATTATTTGTTGGTGGTTTATCTTTTTTACTTCAGCTTCCACTGTTTTACAGGAACATGAAGGAAATTAAGACACATTTAAAAGAAAAAAATGTACCTTTTTCTTCTTATTTGGTAGATTAGCCAGGGCCAAAACATTGCACGTAGGAGGTTCTAATCAACTTTTTTTTTTTTTTCTGTCCTCTGCTTTGCAACAATGAAGACAAAGCAAAATTTTCCACTGTCTTAATTAGGAAGAAAGCAACTTTGTCACAGAATAAAAATAAGGCCCTCCTCACCAGCACTGCAGAGTCCTTTCAGCTGACTCACACAACAGGCCTGGAAGAGCATGATCTCACTTCGCAGAAGGTCTGAACAGCTGACATCTGGTGGATTGAAGTGTGTCATCACTAAGGCATTATTCTTTCGGGTAGGAAAAAAAGTTACAGTTATGAGGCTGGGATGAGGATACAGAACTCTAGGTATTGCAGTGCATTATTTCAGTTTAAGAAGAAATAAAAATGTAGACTGATTCCCTGAGAAGTTTTCCTGGACATAAAGTCTGTTAGACTGTGAAATAGATTTAGAACAGAGAGAGTCTGTAGTAGAGGGTAAAACAAACAGTAGTCCAAAAAACCATGAAGTCTATTGAAGACTTCTGTTTCATTTATTAATTCTAGGCAAAACAGCAAACTGGGCTGGATTCACAAAAGGGGTTAGGCTCAGCATTGTAAACTTTAGCTTTGCCATTTTTGCCATTAACCTTGGCACATAATGGAAATGACAACTGTGGGTCAGGTGCCAGCAGTCAGCTACAGAGGGAATACAAAGAAGATGGTGTTATCCGCAAAAAAAAAACTAAGACAGCTCAGGTGAATTTTGCTCATAACCAAAATAAGTGGCATAAGACCTGCTCTTCAAACAAATTTGAGGGGTTGACTCTATGCTGCAGCTTAGCATTTCTTTCCCCTTGGGATTTGGAGCCATGTAGTATTCCCTAGATGTCCAAGAAACAAGTAAGAAATCAAGCTTCAAATCCTTTCTTCACCAGAGTTGAGTTGACTCTCCGACATCCTAGTTGGCTGCCCTAAACAGCCTCTATTAATTAAGGTATAAGAAGAATAATTACTTCCATATTATATTTTCTGAGCAGTATAATGTATTCAAAGCATGCCTACCATATTAAACTCTAGCGGCAGATACAGTATGTGAGACCTACTGGGCTTAAGCACAGGATAAGCTCAAAGTGCCTTCATGTTATCAAACCAGCTGATTTTGCATACACTATAGAAATAATAGCCAAAGATCTACATAACAAATCTGAGGGTGTCTCTAACAAAAGCTCAAACAAGAGCTCTGAGGTTTAAAATGTCAGATATAAGTATCTAAACAGATATTTAGTCACACAGCTTCTCCCTCTCCTCAAGTCATGATGGTAGCAAATGAAAGTGTAAATCCCTGAAACAGAATTGCTTTCCCGGCTTGTACTTGCAACTTCAACATTTGACCCTGGATTGTCTGTACTAGGAAATTTTCCTTTCCTAAAAAGCTCTCTACGTCCATGAGTCACCCGTGACCCTCTGTCCCTTTGAACACCAAACTATCTGACCATGCCAAACATCATGACCATGAGCATGGTTTGAACTTCAGTTCCTCCAGCTCAGTACTTTCAGCTCCAAGGGGAAAGCAAACTACCAGGAACAAAGAAACCAGTTTTCCCATCCCTGATTCACTGATCAACGTAGGACTTTTCTAAAACACATTGCTTCTTAGAATTGGTTTAAGACCTGGATAAGAAGTACATTACAGGGCATTAAATATGAAGTGGACTAAGAGAACAACAAGCATATAACCAATGAAAACCTTGACGGCCTTAATATATGATAGTACGTCACTATGATTTCAGGTAGACAGTTCAATTAAATACAGTTAAGTGCTTCAGTGACAAAAAAAAAAAAAAAAAAAAAAAAAGATTTCAAAGTGTTTTGATATANAAAAAAAAAAAAAAAGTTAATCAAAGTTGTCATTGACTTCAATGTCTATTTTTAACACACTCAGTCCCTTGGTGCCGCTAAGTTGTTGCAGGTTAATTAATGACTGCATAAATGTAAAGAGCTTTACATTTCCTTTCATTTAGGGAACACAGACTACGTTTCAAGGAAAAACAGAAAGCTCATCAACCTGAGTTATCCAAAATGATTCAGAGCAAAATATAGACACTAAGACAAAGCCCATCATTAATATAGTAGGGCAAGGACATTGAGTATGACTTTGTTCAGAAAGGGAGGCATACCATTCCCAGTGAATAAAGTTAATCATTTCTCTAGGCCTTTTTTTTTTTTTTCTCTCTCCATGAGTTACCTGTTAAGTCCCAGTTGCTTCAAGTTTGCTTAATGTAGCCCTTGGACTCTTCATAAACATATGGCACAAATATTAATGAGTCACAGTTGCCCCAGTGTAATTGGTCATCTAACCAAATGGCTCTGTTTGCATTCCTTGATTGGATTACCTCATTTTCTTTACAGAAGTGTCTAAAAATTGATTGTAGCTTTGTTTCTTTCATGAGGTTTTTTCATTACCAACCCCACCTTCACCCAAACTACCTACCCCAACTCCTCATCCTTACAATGATTTCTTAACCCTTATGTTCCTGTGCAACAAGCTCATTCTATGTCTCTGGTTCTAATTATCAACCTATAATAATGAGCATGGCTATGGTAGCTTTAACCTAAATAACTATCGTGAATGTTTTTTGCACACTTACAAATAACACTTTTTCCTTCCATAACTTCAGTTGGTCAGCTAAATATTCACAAATAAGAGGCTAGAAGAGATTGTAAATGCCAGTAAAACAAGTGTGTGTGTGTATATATATATATATATATTTTTTTTTTTTTTGGTATATTCATCCTGCTGGAGGCAAAAGAAACCCCTAGCATCTATAAAGATCTGAACCACACATGACAATAACCATTCCTCCTAGAGTTAAATGCTAATACTTTTAGATAAACAGAACTTATTTATAATAACACCATCTGTGGGATTCTGATAATGTTGGGGGAGGAGATTAATTTATCTTGCATTTTAAATAGAGATGGCCGCTGGCATCAAAATCCAGATCTAGCTTTTAGCCACCCAGTTATCAGGGAATTTCACATTCAGGGTACTGCATCCCTCACCAGGATGTCTCCATAATACCAATGGACAAGCACTGTGAGGTGACATAATGGTAGCACAGACCAGTTCCTCCTTCTCCCCAAAGCAGGCAGCATGCCCAGATGGAGCACAATGCAGAATTCCCCCAGTAATGAAAAGATCTAAGAGTTAGGACTGGATTTGATTTCTAGGTTTTTAATGAGCACATCATATGACATAAGGGTCTCACCATTTTTTGTAGTCAATTGAGATTATTACTGTATTTTGTTGACCCAGGAAAACAATATGCAGCTTCACTTCTGCACAGAGGCTTGCAGACCCAGCAAATCTCCACTAAAAAGACTACTTAATACAGACATAATATATCCCACTCCAAACCTGTTGCCATGCCCTTTCTCTTTCCTCACTTTATTCAGGGTCACTTTTACAGCACTACCAAAGGAGCATACACAAGCCATTGTACTCCATCATACCTTGATTAATATTATACTTGGTGAGTTGCAAACTTTTATTATTCAAAGAACTGTCACTTGAAAACTTGATAGCTACCACAATCGTAGCCACTGAAACAAAAGTGGTTGGCATGGATGAGTACTAAAGGAAGTCCTCTATCTTCAAACAAGGCAAGGTGACCTGGAAATTGTGTCCCACATAATGCTGTGGAGACACCGGTTCTGTGACACCTTATAGGCTTCACAGCAGTACCCTGTGGGGAAAGGAAAGGAACTCTGAGACTTCAGATCCTAGGTCTTCTTCTCTTTCTCATACCTACTCCTTTACCCACCTGAACAGTGATAGTAGATCGTATATATGACTAAAGAAATCTGAAATGCCACAAAAATACATGAAGCAGACAAAAACAACATTAGCTTCCATCTACAACAGTTTTTAATTCAGAGTTACTTGATCATTTCCTAACAGACATCAAGAAAAGAAAAGAAAGAAAACGCAGGGTGATACCTCCATGAAAACCAAATCAGTCTTGCTAAGATAAGTCTAAACAAAAGTCAGTTATCATATACCAGCATTTCTTTCCTGTGACCTTTTAACTCATTCACTACATCCCTACCACAGCACTTTTGATTAGAAAACTCAGATTCAACCTGTGAATTCAGGGAAAAAAATGGCATGCTTCAGTAATGAATGCCTACACACAACAACACCATTGAATGAATAAAGAGGCATCAACAACCCAAATTCTGGCATTTGCTAACTTTTGAGTATTTAAGTAAAGTTGTAAAGCAATATTCTTTTACTGTTTTTTCACTTAGTGCCTAGGGTATGCAGGTGTGAAAACAATGGATCTATAAATAAGTTGCTTACAATTCTTTACATTTATCTCTTAGTTGGACAAGAGGGTTGCAGAGGAAAAATGGCTTCTGTTCTTGCCAGACAGGACACTGTACACTTGTATATATAATGCATGCTTTGAAAACATAGCCAAGCTAATTTATGTACTGGAAGCAACATAACTGTGTTAGTGCCGCCAGCACCATCAAGGTGAATTTGCTCCCAGGTGTCTGAACCTCACTCAGGAATCTCCCCACAGTGCTCCACGCAGACACACTGCACAGACACACACACACCTTCTGCGGCATGCTGCAAGGTGTCTGAGGAGCAAAACTGGTAAATAGATGCGATGCTGCAAGAGGAGAGATTGAAAGACACTTGAGAAAGGCTCTGATACACGTGAGGCAATATCACGTATGTGTGAGCGCTATGTGTGAACCTGATACATGTCAGGCAGCATCATGTAAGCAGCAGCGGGTATGTGTGCCTAAGAATTTTTGTCTAAGCAGTCAAATATACCCACGTGTCCTGGCCACCCCACGTCAGGCTCCCACTCGAGGTCTCAGAAACAGCAGCAGCTCATGAGGGCAGGGACCAGTGCCGCCAAGGTGGCTGCAGAGTAAATGAAAAGAATCTGAGAGAGCAGCAGCACTTGCGAGGGCAACGAGGACTAGAGGCAAGGGAAGACACCTGTATTTGTGCTCGGTTTTCTAAGAGCTGCCGCACTATTGTGGCTTCACCTCCCTTGAAAGCGTGGATGGAAAAGGGGTGACCGCCCTGGGCTGATCCCCGCAGAGGAGGGGAGCGGGGCTGCGACAGGGCCCCGCTGGAGCCGCTCGCTCCCTCAGCCCCCGCAGAAATCCACGGGAGGCTGCGGGGAGGTGAGAAATCACCCCGACAACACATTTCACTTGGCAGTCCGACATTGTTTATCAGCATAATAAAAAGTGCCAATACTTACCACCTGTCTAAAATATGCAGTAATAATAAACACAGTTACAGGGCATATTATGGTCAATGATGAGATATTAATTTATACCCCTGGAAGAAGGGAAGAAAGGCAGAGGCTGCGGTGCCTTACAGGGGGCAAAGCTTGCTGTGGATGAGGCCAAGGCCTTTTCTTCTCTGATGAGAACGAATGGAAAATTGCATTGATTTTTCTTTTTTGTGGGGTTTTGTGGGTTTTTTTTTTGGTTTTTTTTTTTAGTTTTAAAATAATATCCCTGTTTATATGATCAAGTTACAGAAACAAACGGCCAGGATATTACCTTTCCGTTCCTATGTCAGCTGGTAATATCTGCATGAGAGCCTGCGTTGATTTTGTGCAGAATTAAAGATAAATTGATTTGGGGGGGCTGTCCACCAATGTCAGGGCTCCCTGGGGTGCCGGGAGTGGCGGGGGCTCCCTGTGGGGGTCTGTCAGGGCAGGCCCTGGCGTCCAGGGCCCATTAGCCAGGGCCCGTTCCAGCCCCCAGGCAGGATCAGGCAGCTGGTGGGCACTGGGGCAGCCCCAGCCCTGGGCACTGGGCTCCTCCCTGGGGACAGGCCAAGGCCAGGCCAGGACGTGGCGGGGGGCTTGGGGGCCCATGGCCGGCAGGGCAGGGCTGTGGGGAGCTGGAGACCAGCCCTGCTGTGGTGTTGCTGGGGCAGGGGCTGACAGCCCTGGGGGGCTGAGATGGGGTCCTGGGCCATCGGCAGGTTGGGGGGAGTCCCGGGGGTGGGCAGAGACAGGCAGGGCTGAGGATGCCCTTAGGGCCATGGCAGCCAAAACATGGGGTGCTCTTTCACAAAGCCCTGCCTCATTGACTGAGCTTTTCCATTCTGCCCCTACCCCAGCTCTGACCTAGAGCTTTTATGGGGTGTTTTTTTCTTCTTGCTTTGGGCTGTTTCCCCCATGGAGAGTGACAAGCCATCCACGAGCTGTCATGGCCACCTCCACCATCTTCCCAGCAAAAGAGGGAAGGTCGCAGGATGCGCAGGGCTCTTTCAGTGCCACCTAAAACCCAAGTAAAACTTGGTTACTTCTAGTGCAAATTTGGGTGTGTGGGCTCACTGCCAAGTAAAAATATATAAATGCTCTGTGCACAGAAGCATTTTTACCTACAAAGGCCAGAGAGTCACCTTCCACCCATGAATAAGAGCTTTGTGAATACCTCTGCATGAAAGAAACTGAACGTGGTTATTCTAAGCGATGCATTTTAATAGATTTAATCTGTTTTTTAGTTTGGAAGGGCAACAACTATCTTTCAGGTCAGGATTTCACTTTTTTTCCCCTGCAGTTTATACAGAAACTTGCAGTGGTCAGTCAGGCCACCCATGCTGGACATAATCTCACAAACATCACTGATTATCTGCATAACATAGAGAACTTATGCTGTGTTTTGCCTTTGGGTTAACATCAGCTGTAAAAACACTGTCATTTGAACAGGCCAGACTATGCATAGAGAGGTAAGGGCTGGCACCAAGTCACTCAACAACTACATGGTTTTTTATATTATGGTACTGGTTAAGAACATAGTTGGCTGGGAATTTTTTAGCAAAAGACTTATTTATGGCCAGGAAATCTCAATTAGCTCAAACCTAATTTAATGTCATGGCCATCAATATGGTTCACTATGTCCAGAAAATTATTTGACATGAGAGCACATCATAGGAAATAATCATGAGCTTAACTGTAGTGAAAAAGTTGGAAGTCTTCCTACCACGTCTGTAGCTTCATACAGATGGCCCTCTGCCTCTAACTTTAGATGAAAGGAGAGGTAGCCCTATACTTAGAAACATGGCTATGTACAGCGGCAGCCGAGCACTTCCATGGTTATGTGTGGGGTCATCTAGGATAAAATGGGTTTCACTTGCCTCATCTTGCAGCACAGCTGGGAAGAGAAGGCAGACGGAGGAGCACACCGTCCCCCGACTTGCTGCCCTCCTGCCGGCAGGCAAAGATGGAGTCCAAGCGCTCAGGCATGGGAAGAACGAAGAAAACCAGCAAAAGGAGAAGGTCCTGCTGGGTGCAAAGCAGACCTCCTTGGGCCACCTGCAGGGTGAGCAGAGGGGTCAGCTACAGCATCTAAAGAAGTGGAGGTGCACTAAGGGCTGGCTTAAGCTCTTCGTCACATGCTCCCAGGGACGCACTGATTAATGGTCAGGTTCCTAGCCATGTTTTGGCTAACTCTAACTCATTCATTTGTAGATTTTAAGAGAACAATCAGCTCTTAGTGGTCATGTTCAATACAACTTACACTCAAATATCTGTGTCCAGATAAAAATCTTCCTGCAGCGTCTGATTCAAGAATGTTAATTAGTACATTAAAACACAACTGAAAGTCTGAGGAAATAAAAGCCCTGAGATGTTGCTATTTAAATGTAAACTCAAATTTTACTGATGCCCTTGCAGAAAGATTGGGAGCTTTCTGTTTGCCTTCAGCTTTTGGATCAGAAGTACTTTTACTACAGAGGACACTAGAGAGCAAAGATGCAGGAAAACAATTATTTTCCTCTCTGATTATCTGGGGCAGGGATTAGACCCATTCATCACTTGCCTGTACATTTACCATCTTTCCATGGCATAATATGTGGAGTCCCCCCTACAAATGAAGTAACAGTCTCACAAGTTGGTGAGTTTGAGGATAAATGAGTTCTAGAAATCCCACTCAAAAAATTTTTTTGCATGCCACGTGAAGTCAAATGCAAGATTCCCCCCCTCACCCCCTTCCTTTAGTTGTCTCAAGAATGATTTAGAACCAGCCTCGTTGCCTCCCAAACATCTATGCTCTTTCTCTCTCACACACGTACACACCCACACCCCCACGCTGCCGCACTGGTGTGTGCATACATCTCTCCAGCTGTGTCCTGGAGGTTCCCGGGAGCCTGAAGGGAATGCTTATGAAACATGACTTTCACAGATTCTCGGTCCATCTGGAACACTAGGGCAGCATATGGCGGGGCAGCACAGTAACTGTTTGCGGACATGTCAGACTATTTTTGCCTTGTGTATTACCTGATTAAGGTAAGAGAAGATGTGCCGATATAAGCCTCTTCCTCCCACATTAACCCTCTCCAATTTTATTTTTCAATTTAAAAAGAAAGGACGTTTCGGCCAACCCTGCAGGGATAGTGTTCCCAAAAAGGTACAAGAATGCTCACATAAACATGCCGTTGCTGATACAATTATACCAGTTTAGCATAGACAGAGATAAAAAAAGAAAGGTGTGCGAGGGAAGAATGTTTTTTAATATAAATTGTAGGGTTATCCCTGGGGCTGGAGAAAAAGGTACAGTTAAAAAAAAAAAAAAAAAAGATTAGGAAATAATAACTAAAGCTGCATGCTTTATTACTTCAGGTAAAAATATCTTATGAATAATATAATCATTGTCTCTGGTTATTGGGTATGAAAAAGATAAGTGTAATCAGTGTACTGTGATACAGGAACATTAACACTTTCACATTGACTGGATACAGACTTAGAAATGAGTTAAGAATCACTGGGTCATCTAAGTGGAGGATTATTCTACACACAGGCCCCTAGGTCAATTTAAATTATTTAATTTATCTCAGTGACCGCAGGGGCCTAACCATCCTTGTGCCTGCATTTTTATCTTGCAGTCCTGTTAGCATAGGTTTAATTCTGAGGGATCAGAAAGGCTAGACTAACAATGCAGTGTACCAAAATGCAGGCACTGGCTCTTGTAGGGTTAATAACAGAACCACAAAGAGAAATGACTCAAATTATACCAAGGACATTTTATTACCCAGCAGCCTTAATCAGGTTGTTGTTTGTTGGGTTTTTTTTTTTACACATTATTATACCAAGGGTCCTTTTGGTGCTCATTGGTTTGTTACAAGCATTAAAAGAGGGGACAATGCATTGCAATTAATTCCATGTCTTACCCTGAGTCTCACTATTTTCTTTGAGTAGAGTTGGGAGGAAGCAGACAGATGCAGCCTACCCCACTGCTGAAAGCTGTCCAAAAATTACAGAGAAAGAAGGTGAAATAAGTTTACTGTCATGCTACGTTTTCACTCATTTCTTTCACAGACAGTTGGGACCACTGTAGTCATTTACCCACGGACCACATTCATTGCCAAGGTGTGCAGGGTTTTCGTGGTCCACCATCCAGCCCCACTACCTTGATCACCAGGCTGGTTTCACTAAGGGGTCAGTGTGTGTAATACTCTCACTGACATGTCTTGGAGCTGTGAAAAATTAGCACTTTGGCTCTTCCTCCTCAAGTGAAAGGTCTTAAGATAGCTGCTAGTTAGTAGCATTTCTCTAGAAGCTTCAGCTCTGGTGGCTTTCTAGTAAAGAGAAAGAACAGATTACAGTAGGGCCAAAAGAAAGACAACGAAGCACTGATGAGACAAATCAAGGAAGAGTTAGTGGCTACAGTCTGTACTGAATTATTAACAAATATAGTCATGCTTCAATTTGAATTTAAATTAAGTCAGATACACAAGCAACTGTAAGATCACCTTGACCCCACAGACAGAAAAGATTAAAAGCCTGCTCTCCAATAAGGTACAACCCTGTTGAAGAAAACAAATCAACACACCCACCATGGGTTGATACAATATGTAGCCAAGCTGTGAAATTCCCAGTGGCCTTGGGCTCTTACTTTCTGGGAAGTTAGGAAATCATGTTATCCATTTAGTCATACTCTACAATGGATCAATAGGTTTAAGCTTCTCATTGGTTTCATTTTTGATGTGAAGCTGATATTCTCATAGATCTAAAGGTATTTCCCCTTGCGTGGTGCTCTTTGAGCAAGCAGATGGTAGGATGTTACCATGTCTCTGCTATCCCTTCAGCTGTGAAAAGCTTCAGCTGAAGTAATCACAGCTTGGTGACCAAAAAAGTTTTTTAAAAAGGAGAAATGACCTGCACTGAACATCTTCCTAGGATGATATTTAAGGATGAAATGAGTACTGACAGCTACCAGGCCTCCTTATGTGAAGCATTATACACCCAGTTTGGACCTCAGCAGCAGCTAAGCAAGCATCTTTCAAGGCAGTGTTAAACATGATGGAGAAGGTTTCCTATCAGGTAGGATTCAAACATTTGTACATATTGTTTTGCAACTCCAAAAAGGAAACTATGCCCAGAGATACAGCTTGGTTTTCTAACGTCTTGTTTTTCCTTTAGCCAATTTTCATTGTTTCACTTTAAATTCTAAGCATAATAATATCTCAAACCTGAAAAAGAATTTACTTTAAAAAATCAACTTTTCCCTGTTTGCTGCCTGGAAATCTGCACTACCTCAAGGTTGTCCGTTGAGTGAATCTCAGCCTTGGCTTGCTCAAAGCAAATGCACAGAGGTTTTCCTCTCAGGGAGTTGTTTTAAAGTTTGTGCCAAAACCTGATGCAAAGAAAGAGTTAAATCTGTTTGGTTTTGTTGTTGTTTTTTTTCCCCAAAAGTAGAACAAAAATCTCAGACATCTGCAGCACCAGAAAAAAATCGGATCTGGATAAAGCTTCTGCAACTTTAAGTCATGGCAATGTTTCAGAACTGGTTACAAATATCTCACGCAAAAAAAACCCAACAAAATCACTGACTTGGTTCTGGAGTAAGAGAAGAAAAGGTTGTGTTTTGTTGTTGTTGTGTTTGTTGTTTTTTTTAAATTAACCACTGAGAAATCAGTCTTGACAGTGTACCCAAAGCTAGTACTTCCCCCTCTTGCAGATTAGCCTAGGCTACTCTCAGTGGTTTCATATAGCATGTTCTTTTTAGCAAGCCAACCTTTTCCACCAGTGTCAGAAAGAGGACCATTCTAGTCTCCCTGTAAAAACCTGTTTATGTGCAGATTTATGCAGTTTATAGATAATGTTTCAGGGGAAACTCAAGGTGGAAGTTGTTGACTTTATATATACTGTCAAATGCAAACCTGAAATAATGGTTATTCAATGCTGTTCAGTGCAAGTTAATAAGAGCTATTTATTTAGAGCTTATTTTTTCCTTTTAATTGGAGATTTGCAGCAGCAATGATATGTTAAAATAAAAACATGCTTTCGTTTTAAAAGATTGCTTTTTCAGAATGTATTTAAATTTAGATGCTCCAAGAAGGGTCCTGCAAGATACTATACATCAGTCTAACCAGGTTGACCAGATACTCCTGAAATGAAATGAGAATTGCTAGACACCGGAAAAAAAATCAGAGGAATCTAGAGGAAAAAGTAGTTTGAGTAGAGAGTTGTGACAGTGAAACAAAATGCCATAAGCCAGCTGCAGAGCACATTAGCTGAAAAACTTTAGGGCACCTATTGAAAATTATTTTGAAAGCATCAGCAGGTCAAATATTCTTCCATTGCTTCTCCAAGACGCTCAAGAGAAGCAAGGGGGTTTTATTTGCTGTTTTCTTTGAATCGGCCAACAGGCCTAGATGTCCACAAGTGCAATACTGCCTCTTCCAAAACATTACAAAGAAGTGTGGATTATTACCCCAATGCAGCAATGCCCCTTGCCTCCATCAGTATTTCCTTTTTATTGAGGAAATATTTTGTTTTCCTTCACTAAGTAGCATAGAACAAACCTCTGCAGTGAAGCTTCAACTTTACTCCTCTTATCCCTCAAATTAATGGAGGAAAGTGAAGTTTATAAACACACTGGAGCTTGTAACATTAGAAACACTTCCCTGTGCTTGCAGCTCCCCAAATGCCCAGCCTCATTTGCTGCCCAATCAAACTCACTAGTTGTAACAGTTACCTATGCAGGTCTTACTCTAGAGTTTAAAATTCCCCACCTACAATACATATAGTTAGTCTTAATAAATAAATGACTTGGACCATGCATTATATATCATTCAAATCCATGAGGACACAAATTATGTATAATACATTGGCTGTGTAATTTATTTATTAAGCAAAACGTGAATTTTCCATGCTTGTGTTTTGAGGCACAGTTTGTCACACACAGCTAAATGATGTATTCTTATTAGTCCCACTCAATTACCAAGTCATCCCTCTGTGCACTGTATATTTGTTAATGATAGTGCCACAACGCTGCATCTACAATACCTGTGATTTTAGTGATTCATAACCACTCACTAAAACTGTGAAAATGATAAATTGACTGCTGTTGATTAAATGCCGCCAACAGTATGTTTCGTATGTGTTTGTCGCAGTTAGGAGTTAAAGAAACAGCATTGCTCCAATCATTTAAATATCTAATTAAGCAGAACCCTGGCTAGATAGAAAAAGCTTGTTGAAATGAAATATCATTAAAAGAAAAAAAAAAGAAAGAAAGACCAAAAAAAACCCAAAACATAGCACTGATTTTTGCATGTGCGTACATAAAGACTTTTCATCTCAATCCCACTGATCATAAATATGTCATGAACAAAACAAGACCAAAAGATAAAAATTAGAAAGGCTGAAGAACTTGGAGTGAGGTCCTCCCAGACTCACTGCACAGCTGCACATGGTTGATTTGATGGCTTTAGCTGATATCCGAGATTAGCCTGAAACAACAGTGAACTCCAGTAACATATAAGGCAGTCCTTGATGACAGCCCTTAAGACTGGGGCAAATAGAGTGGAGAAATGATGGGGGAAGCAATATTCCAGTAAAGCAAATAGCACCTCTCAGCCTCCCACTGTAGGGAAAAATGTTTGCACATTTGTAGCAAAGGAATGGCAGAAGAAGAGGAAAATATCTCTTCAAACTTAGATTAATTATCTTTATTGCTTTGCTTAATGCTTTTTTTTTCTCCCTTTAGATTAATCCTGTATAGAGTCCTCAAGCTAATACTGGAAGCAGAGTGGAACAAGACCAAGAAAAGTGGATGTTTCTGTGCCAACAATTTGACTCCTATCTGAGGATGCTGGAGTAGATAGAGTAATAAAAATAAAGACTTGCCAACTTATGGTCATCTTACTAAGATGAATTGGAAGGGTTTTTTCCCCTCCCTCATTTTGAATTTGGAGCTAAGTAGATAGACACCAGAGTACAATACAGGTTTCAGCCTTTTTTTTTTTTTCCCTAACCCTTCTTCACACAAGCGATGATTCCCTATTTCTGTACCTAAATAGTGATTTTCACTTCAAATTACTTTGCACAATCTGTGGCCAGAAACCTGCCTGCTTAACAGGAGAAGCAGAGGGGGGAAATATCTGGTGCATAGTCTGTATCTTCTACAGTCCATTGTACATTTTCTCTTTTAAACACAAGAACCATGCCATGTCCAAAAATGCTTCACATTTTGAATCTGCAAAGAACACATATGTGCTGTTTATTGCAACTCAGGAGTGGAGATCTAAGCCAATTCTGCCTAAATTTTGTGTCCACAAGGACAGTAAATACTTTAGACATGATGCTTATACCACAAAATCACCTCCTGCAGCAGAGTCTGACTAATATGGCATGTATGGTCTTTTTCATTTTGTTTTCAATAGCTATTCTCCCTCTAGAGAAAATGTGTCCCCAGCATTGCACATGACTTCCTGCTCCTGTATCCCTGGACTCCCAGTCAGAGTTTTGTCGAAGCAAGTAAACGAGGGAAAAAGGAAAGATATTTGTCTTTCCTATGAACTGCTTTCTACAAGGGGAACAAATATTAATTGTGATAAAGAAAGCAGCTCCAGGCTATGCAATGCTGTCATGGAGAAAGCAATAGTCTTTGAGGTGGTTAACACTATGGTTAAAGTGGCATGGCTAAATTAACAAAGAAAATAAGGGGGAAAATTGTAACTTACACTGAGCACCTCTGAAATTTAGACTAATGCCTTATTTCCAGAGCAACAAACCATCCAATCCTCTTGTCAGTTAATGGGTCTCTTAAAGACACTTTGCCCTTAAAACATATTTTTATCTGTAGTACTAGAAGTGCATATTCCTCTTTACCCTGTACACTTACAGGCCACATTGCTAAGACCACAGAGACTAGAATTTTAAATACCGTTCTGTTACAGAAATCTTGATCTTTCCCCTCGAGCCCACTAAACAGTGATATTGGGTAAATCATTTACCTGAACCTTCGAAGTCAGAAATGAGACTTGTCTATGCAAGGTCCACCCTTGCACCTCTATGGGTAGGAGTGGCTTTACCCAAAGACAGCAGAGTGGAATTTGTTGCTCCATGCTAGGAGTTACAACAGTATAAACTAGCTAGAACGTGCAGCAAAACAGCAGGGCCTTCGTGCACCAGGATCCATGTAACTATGCAGTAACACCTGCCTAAAACAAGTGGTCCTACAGCTGGCTGTGGGTTAGAAGGACAAAAGGACCAGTCTGGTCTTTAAGTTTATCATTCGGCTACATGCGGTAATGCAGACAAGAGCAGCACTGGTTAATTCACCCTCTCAGGGAAAAAGAAGCTTCTGACAGAATCCCTTGATTTATTTTTTTTTTTTTTAGAACAGGCTCTGTTGGTGAGTAAACATTTTAAAGAAATAAACCCCCAGATTTAAAAAAGAGATAAAAGACTTGAAGGGGGTAGAAGGAAAGAAGGACAACCCTTCTAATCCATGCTAGAGTGGTCAAAGGCTTTTCTTGGCACAACATTTTCACTACAACCTCCACCTGAAGATCTAAGCAGCTTCAAAAATCTTCATGAATAAGTCCTTAGGCAGAACTCAATTCATTGAGTACTCCAGAGGATAAGTCATCCCTAAGGACAGGTACGCAAAGTACCAGTAAGGAGCTGGCTACCCACTAGAGACCTTCAGAAGCCCTTGTAAAAGGGTATTTCATGTCAAAAGAGCAAATAACCAAACCAAGTTCAACAGAACAACACAAGAACATCAAGCTCATAACCACCAAAGAGCCCCACTGTCAACTTCTTCAGTGACCTGCCACAAACACAAAGAGAAACTTGCTAGAAAGGACAGAGGTAGAAAGAAAAGGCAAATAAGTATTCAACAAGAAAAAAAGACATTTCTGAGCTAGAACAAGCTGGGCAGAACATGCGTGTAGAGGTAGGTGGCTGTTCATGTACACTCGTATGTACGTACACATCAGCCAATTGCCCATGGAGAGGGCAGGAAGAAGAGAAAGCCCGAGGGTGCTGGAAAAGCTGCTGCTAGGGGTAATTTGTTCTTCCAGGTGAGGTTTGTGCGAGGAAGTTTCTGCAGCACATCGCCTAACTGTACTTCAGCAGTAACCGTGAAGCACATAGACAAAGAAACGGCAAAGATTCTCCTCAGGCCAGAGACCAGAGAGATCAAGAGTTAATGTCTTTTCACTGGGGTTTTTTTTCATGCTCACCCAAACCAGACCCTAAATGTGAACTCTGAGTCTTGCCACAATACAAATAATAAACCTGTTATGCACCAATGGAGAGGAGATCTGGAAGCATGGTCATATGTCTAAACTAAGAAAACAATGTCTGGAGTCAAAACAATAAAAGTGTCCTGCTATTTCATGACAGATTCACCATCTCAGCAATGAAATACTTTTAAAAGGCCAAATTTCATGTTATTTTGCATCTGAAACACCACAGAAAAAGAATAAATAAAAAGTATTGCATAGAAGTGCCACACATTAATGCTTCAAACACAAAATTCTGCACTATAACAGAATCCTATTGAAACTTACCTTTCAAACAAAGTGCCTAACCAGATCTTAACTACAAATAATTGGGGGAGAAGGGAGTAAAACAACAATTTTGTCAAAATAAAGACCCAAAGTATTAGGTGTCATAGAAAATGCACATGTCATTCTTCCATAAATAAAGTTGCTAAGCAGATTTACTGTGAAACAATTTATGCTGTGTTATGTAAATGGAAAAATTCTTAAGCCTGCTTGGTTGTAAAGAACAAACCTGTGAAAAGAATCCATTTTTACCATCAGTCACACCATACATTTAGCAGGTGTCTATTTTACCCACAAGCCTTGCAGATATGCAAATAAATACATAAAATTCCAAATGTATCAGCTATTCTAATAATGTTTTTCTCCTCATTTTTTTCCTAAAAGAAATGAACAATTGCTTTATTAGACCTGGATGGATGTCCCTTTCCAATTTCTTTATAATCAAGCAGAAACTTGGCAGTGAACCAAAGCATTTACTCTTCAGAGAACACAATGTTTTAGTTACTACTTAGCTACTCCTACTGTAAAAGACTCCTATCAAGGCCTCTATTGAGTATACCATGAAATATACTCATTATAGAGAATAAGCTTCTCAGCTGGCCTTTTGCTTACCCACTGCACAAGCAACACTGAAAGGCGGGTCAGAGAACCACAGATATTGCTGGTTAGAATCAAGGAATCAAGATAAAATACCAAGAATTTAACAAGGACAAAACTATGAGTGAACTAGAAGGTATAAAACAAAAATCTAAAGTGAGGAGGTTGGAAGGAACATAGAATATAAAAAGAGGTAACAGGATGATGGGGAGGGAACCGCATGATGGGGAGGAGAATAGGATTTAAGTGGGAGAAAAAGATTCAAAAAAGGAAGAGCAAAAGAAGTAAAAACTGATTTCAAGGAGCTGAAAGCGTAACAGTGAAGTGTTAGAAACCAGAGGGTCCGTTCACTTTCCCGTGAGCGTTAGGGAATGTTAACAAACTGGGTGAACCAACCCCTGCTTTTGCTCACAGGTATGGAAGCAGATAACCAGTGTTAAATGAGCGGGGTGACTACAAGTTACCCCTTGCATGGCATGTCTGTGAGTCACGTTATACCTTTCAGTATCTATCATTAGCCATTACTGCTGAATGGGTGCTTCCCTACCTTTTCTGATATTAGCTCTGTTCCATCAATCAAAAAGGAAAATCTCAATTAAAGCCTCCCATCCCCCCCAATTTCAAACAGTTGTAACAAAAAACCTAAATCTATCTTTCAGTTCATTTCTGCTACAGGCCCAGTATTTATTTTCCATGCACATCCACAGGAATAAAAATGTCAAGTGTTCAAATGTCTCTGAAAAGGGTGACTGCAGTCATAAGTAGACTGTTTTGAAGCCAATGAAAGGATGGGAAATAATTCTTCCGTACTTGCTCGGTCTATACAGCGGTGTCAAAACAAAGAATGGGTTGAAGGTAGGCAAGGCACACTGCTGATGCAATGAGAAATAAAATGCCTATGTTAATTGGTAACGCTGTCATCACACATCTTTGATACCAACGTTTGAATTCAGAACTGACACACGTTCTTCTGCTTGCCCAGACGATGCAAATGAAGTAACCAGGCAGCACAGAGGCAGAAGCAAAAGGTGCTCCTCTGACTGCCCGCCGATGTCTGGCTGGGGCACGCCTACAGAGCCCCCCACTTTGCAATGCATCTGGGAAATCCGTGCACCTGCTAAGCACAAACACAATCCAAGCAGTAAAAGCAATTCACTTTGGTTTTGCTTTGAAATTTCATGACTAAAACAGCCAGAAGAGGTTTCTTTCTACCAAAAGTGTTTTTCTTCCACTCTCGTGGCTGTCCTCTAGCATTCACTAGTATAGCTCAGCCTCTGTGATCTGATCTCTGAATGAAGTTTCCCCTTGCAAAACTGAGGCGAATGATTATGCAAGGTACTGCCATAAAATTCGGTCTTTCAATCAAGCCATTGCACAGTTGCTAATGCAAGCTTGTTTATTTAAGGGTGTTGGGTTTTTTTTAACTTAAGTAGTTCCTGAAACTTTTATGGATGTTAGTTTTCTAATCTTTTTAGTTATTTCTCACTGATCACCAAGGATGATTGGCTGGCAGACGGTATCAATCAGCCTGAGAGCAAGGATTTGCACAGTACTGTATTTCCAAAAAATGTGCAGTGAATATTCAAGGCTCTATACTGACTGGGTACCCTAATTAGTCTGTCTGATTGGATCTTGTCTTCTGTTTTCAAGCTGTTCGCTGGCAGCAAAGGTGTCACTCACTTCCAGACTCGCTTCAAGTAGGAGAAAAACTTCAACATGTATGAGAAAGAACAGTACCAATAGAAAATACAACATACAAATTAATAAAGATGAAAATTCTTAATAAATAAAAATAAGCTTCATGATTTATTTCTGTGGTCTGTATGTGGTGCACTCGACACGCTGGAGGGAAGGGATGCCATCCAGAGGGACCTTGACAGACTTGAGAGGTGGGCCTGTGCAAACCTCATGAATTTCAACAAGACCAAGTGCAAGGTCCTGCACATGGGTCGGGGCAATCCTGAGCACAACTACAGGCTGGGCAGAGAATGGATGGAGAGCAGCCCTGAGGAGAAGGACTTGGGGGTGTTGGTTGATGAGAAACTCAACATGAACCGGCAGTGTGTACTTGCAGCCGAGAAAGCCAACCGTGTCCTGGGCTGCATCAAAAACAGCATGACCAGCAGGTCGAGGGAGGTGATTCTGCCCCTCTACTCTGCTCTTGTGAGACCCCACCTGGAGTACTGCATACAGCTCTGGGAGCCCCAGTACAAGAAAGACATGGACCTGTTAGAGTGAGTACAGAGAAGGGCCATGAAGTTGATCAGAGGGCTGGAGCACCTCTCCTATGAGGACAGGCTGAGAGAGTTGGGGTTGTTCAGCCTGGAGAAGAGAAGGCTCCGGGGAGACCTTATAGCTGCCTTCCAGTACCTGAAGGAGCCTACAGGAGAGATGAGGAGGGATTGTTTACAAGGGCATGGAGTGATAGGACAAGGGGGAACGGCTTTAAACTAAAGAGGGTTTGTTGGGTTTAGATGTTAGAAAGAAATTCTTTCCTGTGAGGGTGGTGAGGCACTGGAAGAGGTTGCCCAGAGAAGCTTTGGCTGCCCCCTTCCTGGAAGTGTTCAAGGCCAGGTTGGATGGGGCTTTGGGCAGCCTGGTCTAGTGGAGGGTGTCCCTGCTAAATGATCTTTGAGGTCCCTTCCAACCCAAACCATTCTGTGATTCCATCTTATGTTTGCCCCCATTTGCTCTCTGTATGCAAGTAAAGTTACTGGCTCCATTTTTCCACCGGTAATTCATTTATGTTTATGGAGTCAAGAGGCTCCATTTCAAATTCCAAAATACAACAAAAACTAAAACATATTGTAATTACTGCAAAAGAGGTATGAACTGATGTTATAAAGGAAGAGGGCTGTGAAGTGGAAACCATGAAAGAAGAATCAATACACATCAGAAACTGATATACCCCTCAAAAGTTTGTTGGGCTGCTTGAGGAGCTGGATGAGGTGGTATTACTTATGCCTTTTCATTTAAAGTTTATTTAAAGGTATTTTCAGTTAACATGGCATGCCTGCTTAAACATTGTGTTCACTTTTCCTATTGCAAAGCATTTGTTATAATGTCTCTAAATTTAAATAAAATGCTGTACCCATTCAGTGCTTGAACCCACATAAAGTCTTAATGGAAACAAAGTAGAACCTTTTATTTGCATTAATGCCTTTAAGGCATTCCTGATAACAGAGACACTAACTTTTCTATTTACTGATACCTTCAGAAAAAAAACTTGGAATCATCACATAGGTATTTGGCCTTCCAATTTGCTCAGTTTAAAGTACAGTTAATACTGCATTAAAAACAAAAACATAAACCAAACAAAACCCCCATACATTTCTAGTTTGACTGCTTCCAATAAATGCAAAGTTATAAAAGGAGTCTGTCATTTATAAAAGGGAGTAGACTTCACTTCTAATGCAAGAAGTAAACTTCGATTTCAGGGGAAATTTACCCTGAGACAACTGTATTAGTCAATACATAAAATAATGACAGTTCCTAGGGAGTAAGGGAATTAGAGATTAGTGATGTATCACAGGCTGCCAGAATTAGAAACACAGGGGCTAGGAGAAATTTTATTCTGAGCAATAAGTTCAACTAACCTGGAAATTCTCTCTCTCCTTAAAAAAAAGAAAAAAAAAAATAAAAAAAAGAAAAAAAGCAGGAGGAACGAGTTTACTTGAGCTGTGTGGAGCAGACTTAGCCAAATGAGAACACAGAAGATCTACAGAAACCTCAGGACTGCTCATTGCAGTTCCCTATTAAATGAAAAA
>VXBL01008491.1:338546-368497 GCA_013400195.1 Aramus guarauna | reverse complement strand
AAAAAAAAACCCCAGTAATAATAATGTAGAGTAACTAGTACTTTGTTTTCTTTTTAAAGTCGATTGGGAGCAATGATGTTTTTGTCCTGGTTTCCGATCTTTTGGAATGCTCTTTTGGACCATTCTTTCCCAATGCAATTACTAAAACTTTTTTCTTCAAAGGCTAAATGCTGAGAGGATCACCCATAACCTGATTCCAGAAGCTGTAGATTTAAAGGTCACAGAGAGGCTCCTACTTTTCCCCTCAGAAGACTACAAGATGCATGTAAAAACCACATATTGAGGGCTCCACGAGTCCCATGACATGGTCTTTCCTAACCCAGGCAGATCTAAGTGCTAAACTGTACATCAGTTGCTAATAACTTTCCAATATCCCAAGCGAACAAAAGGTACCCGGATACAAAAACTCCAACCATCATCCGCCAATATATGTTGAGCCTTTGTAAAACAAGGCTGAGAAACTCAAATCACCGTTACATTTCAGTGCTTTTGTCCTTATTTTTCCAAAGTTCTGTATGTAAGTTCTTACCGTGCTGCCAGAATAGACCTATGGCATAATGCAATATAAAGTTATGCTTTGAATCTATTTTTGGCACTGTTCCATTTAGTTCTTGCTCTGTTTCCTTAAATAAGAAGCACATTAATTACTAGGATGCATTTTAAGCGAACACACTCTTTTGAGTACTGCTGCCTTCTCTATGGCAGATTTCAATCTACATTTCAGTTGCAATCTACAGAAACATACCACAAATCTGAAATTTCAGAAAATCCAGAGTGTGGTCTACCAAATCTAATTTCAGCTACATGGGATATGAAACCAAAGTATTTCCATTGTGCAAGCTATTATAAATTTCTGTCCTTTGTAGCTGAAATCAGGATCTGGACCACTGAATTTATTGTCCCAATTTGTCTCCTGTGAAAACCAGTTCTGTGTAGGTGTCCACAGCAGAGACTAATCTGTTCAGATTCAGTTGTTTGAGCTACTTTGCATCAGTTTTAGTAAATAGCAGCATGCCTTCCATTTTTCCTTCTCAGACATTTTCTTTCTTCTTAGAGAAAGCTTAAAAAAAAAAAAAAAAAAAGTAAGTGCTTTCTTCGTGAGTCTTCGGCCTTACGTAGTGGCCTGTCCTCCCAGTGTCCTTCCCCAGGCCCCGAGTCATGCATCACTCATCTTGTCACATTGAACTCCAGATGCTCCTACCCTAGAGAATGCTCTGACTCTGGCAATTTTTCTTCATTCTCACTAACAATTTGGTAATGAAATATTGATTTTTAGTTAGATTCATATTGATGCTATTAGGTTTGCATTGATAAATCATGCTGGCCTCCTGTCTGAGAGGCTAGAAAGTGCTACACTGAACCCTGGAGATTACAATCAACTCATTGATGTGTTAATTTGATGGATTTTTTCGTTCTCTTAGAAGGAGTAGGAGGGGTAGGGGAAGATTTTTCAGTAAGGCTGTTGTAAAGTTTTCACAGCGAAATCAGGGACAGTAATTGTGGGTTTTTCTATGCGCATTCGCTTTAAAAGTATCTTTCTGCCTATTTGTCCAGAACATAAAAAGAAAGGAGGGGGAGAAGGACTCTGGGGTTGAGAGGATATGACACACCTTGTAAACAGAGCTCCAGACTCCCACATGGAGTGGAAAAAATAGGAACAGTTAAATCCCAATTAAACCCTTCAGAGGTCGTAGTCAAAAAGCATTTCCTTCTGCTAAACAGGTCTTCATGTAGAGCTAAATCCCAGGTGAAGTGAAAATACTGTGGAAATGGGAACCCCCTCTGCTGGCCCTATTCTACCTGGAGCCGGGGCGGTGGGACGGCTCCCCCCTCCTCTCTCCAGCAGAGTGCCACTTAGAGAGCTAACGTCCACATGCATCTGCAGCCTATTTAAAACAGCCTCTAGCTTTGATTTATGGTACTGTGCAAATGTAATGCCTGTCATTAAGGGACAATACGTGCCGAACCAAAGGATTACGTTGTGATTTCCTTCAAAGGCGCAGGGTTTCAAGGGGGTAAAGCGGCCACTGCAGCACAGGGGAAAAAGGCTTTTAGAGAAGACTTAAGACAAAATTTGCGGTATCATTATTTTGTAAAGCAAAACCATTTCACATTTAGACGTTGCTTTACTTATTTCCCTGAAAGGTTATAGTCCTCCCCTTCACCATGCCCCTCAGTACCAAGGGACAGTAGCAAAGCCTGTTCGACAAGGGACCGATCCTGTAAGCTTTATTAATAAAACTATGTCCTCCACTGAAATAGTTTTTCAAGGCCTCAAGCCAGATGCTTTTTTTTTTTTTTTATATTCCCATCCTTTCTTTTCCTACCCTTTTAAGAACACTGGTGATCAGCCTGCCAATTCAATGGCACCTTCACCGAGTCTGAACCTCACACAGCCTACGTTGGACCAAGGGAGCTACCACAAGAGCCTCAGTGAAGACAGCCCAGCTACCTTTGATTAATAATTGTTGTATGGAGCTGGGGCGGGGAGGGGGTGTGTGTGTGGAAGAAGCTCCATTATCAACTCTTCCTGCCCTTCCAAGAGGTTTCACTACTCCATTCAAGGTTGAACCATTAAAAATAATAATGCCACTGCACATAGGACAGTTTTTTATTACCATAGCTGTTCTGTTTTGGTGCCAGCTGAAAGAAAGAAGGGGGACTTGGAGGAAAAGGAAGAAATAGAGTTTTTGTGCCATGTGGAAATAGGCACCTTTTTGCTGGAACTTGCCTAAATAAACCACTTATGTACTAGGCCATTTTCTAATTAGCTTCACTTCAAGGCTCCCTCCTCACCTCCCTCTCCTTCTCCCTCCCACATGAAAGCATACAAAGAGCCCTGTCCTTAAGAAATATGTCCCAGTACATAAGGAGGCAATCATCTGTACCTTCAAAAGATGATGTCAATGATGAAACTGTTAGTTAAATTCTGTTGTACTATTGACATCTTAATGCCACAAACCCAGCTGGTATGAGATCAGTAACGTAAACAGCCGAGTTCAAATTAATCTCTTTGAACCTCACTGCTGAGCTGAAACCTCTGTTTGACAGTCTAAACTGCCAACTTCATCTTCTTCTCCCAGTTATACAGTAGGCTAAACGTGAAAAAAAACACCCTGCTAATGCGAAAAGGTTTCACATGTAGCAAGGAAATTTAAGCTCTGGCAACCATTTCGAGCACAGCTCTTCCTCTTTGCACACATGTAGTAGTTTGCATTTCCACATATGCTGTTAACTAATTTACTCATTTATTTAGATTTTTACAGCACTTATCCCATGCTCCAAGTGCTTTTAGAATTATTTAAACATTCAGTGCAACACTTAACATTTAAATTTACAATTCAGTTAAGAATACTTAGGTTATGGTAGAACAACCAAATTTAAAACTAATTTACTCTACCAAAGCACCCTCACAGAAAACCCACAGGGAGTTAAAGCTATCAGCCCAGCTCTATCCCAAATGTCTGCCTGAAAAAGCTGAGGAAGAAAAGAAAGGCAGGCAAGCCCCTGTGCTGCTGGAGCTCAAACCAATACAGACTCTGAAGACCGGGGAAGGGAACTACGTTCCAGGATCAGAAACCTATTAAGAAAGTGCCCTGCCAGCTACTCTATTCCTTTAAAAGCCAATTCCAGCCATTCCATCAATGGGTTACCACATCCCAAACTACTTCATCGGGAGTTATAAATCTGTGTCTGCTGAAGTTCACGTCAGCTCTCTCCTATGAGCGCAAGGTGGCTCAGGGTTTATACCCACAGTCAAGCTACCATGGCTAAGCAAGTTACCAGAGATCAGTTGAACCCAGATAACTCTCTTTGAGTGCCCTTATAGCCCATCATAAATATGAGGTAATTCAATTTAGCCCGCAATGAAAATAGATTAAGCTAAGTCAAATCACCTTACATTTGTCAAAGGCGAGGAGGACACACACGGACTGTTTCTGCAGCTTAGCTGATGCATGGTAACCCATTAAACTGCAGTAACTCAATTGCAGGGCTGAGCCCTAAACTGCAGTCACTCAAAGGGGCTGAACTTCTTGACATGAAACATGTCACTTTTCAGTAGGTTTTTGGGTTTGTTTTTTTTTTTACTAATCTTAACATTTATAGGTGACCATGGTATGAATAAAAGTTGTGCCCCATGGTTTACTTGAAGGCTGATTTAACCAGGTGTGCAAATGTTCACACCAGATTGCACATTTGAATTAAAGTTGAAGTTTTCAGGTTTTCTTCCCTTACTATTGCAATGCTCCCACTGCCAATTTAAGAAACTTTCCTGGGCAGCAGGGCACCAAGAGCTAAATGCAAAGCTCTTCTGAGAGTGCAGAGTGTGTTTAAAGCTGCACTGCAATCACAGTATGATCAGGACAAGAATTACAGGAACGGTGGGAAGAAAGGAGGAAATAAGATTAAGGGCTATGGTCTAGAAATTGGGTCTTTTCTGACTGATTACGTAATATTTTCAGGGTCTGGATCACTAGGAGTAACATAGGTATCCAGAGATCTGTATTTTCTACATGACGAAGTATGTACTGCATATAAACAATACATTATTTTCTAATTTTCCTAATTATTTCCTCATCAGATTTCCTCAACATTTCTTAAATACTCTTGATCCAATTGACTGAGGTTTTTAAGCCCTACCCCCAATGCTCTAGTATGGGATTGCTTCCATACAGTTCAGACATAAAATACAGCTTAAACCAGCCCCTAGAAATCTCAGGATACTTCACATTTGATCTTTGCAATGTCCATACTTTGGACCTTCTGCGCACAGCTCCTCTTCTTTGAGCTTCTCCTGTTTTCACCTTGCAAGGCTCCAGCTAACCTCACTTTACATTTTAGGTTATGTCATCCCCTGCCAGAGTCCTTGGCCACCAGAAGTGCTCCTTCTTCTCAGCCTTCTTGGTGTACAGATGGCGGCCATGTCCGCGGTGGCTTTTCGGTGGCATGCAGATGTCTGGTTTGCGCAGGAATGGAAATCTCACAAACCGTGGCAAATTATAGCAGCACTGTAATGCGTGTGTTTAATTAACAAAGCCCAAAGGACCCACTGGTGAGGGAAAGGAATCAAAACCATCTCAACTGGGAAGTTTTTAGTTAGTTGAGCCCAGGCAGAGATGAGATGCGGAGCCTTTCTCCAGCGAGTGCAGCAGGGAGCGATGTTTTTCCACCAGCTCAGCTCCCACCTCCTTCCCCAAGGCCAGCTTTTCCCCGAGGTGAGACCCGGGGACCGGGGGTGCCGGCGGGACCACCGGGGTCGGCTCTTTCGGGGAGATGTCTCGTGGCTTGCTGTGGAAACTCGTGCGGCTGGCCTTCCCCTGACCCTTCTCCTCCCCGACGGCGCGCCACAATTAGATTTCACTAAAAGACAAAAACCTCTCTTCCTCCCTCTCACCGTGGGGGTCCTGGGGAGGGGGAAGGGATAGAAACATCATCTACATGGAAAATAATTTCCTGCTTGCCAGCGTATCTTAAATTGATGCAGCCAACAGCATTCATTGCGAATGTTAAATTAATTTGGAAAGTCTTCATGTATTGTTCCTTACCATGAAAAGCACTCATCACTTCTCTCTGGCTATCTGCCCTGCCTGGGAACAGGGAGGGAAGTTTCACAGGCCACGGCAAAAACCTTCATGAGGCTGCAGCCGGCGGCTTAGCATGAGAGCTGGGAAATTCCTATCACCCCAAATATTGGGCAGCAATGACAGCTTTGTCTTGAATGCAGAGAACTCAGAATTTATTAATGCTGCTGCACCAACTGTGAAAGGAAGATTGAATTGTCCTTAAAGGAAAATAAAGGTAAATAATGAAGTTCTTTTGGCTTCAGACTTACTTAAGCCTGCTTAGCGGTTCGGTATGTAAAAAGCTTTCCACACTAACAACTGTATAGATATGGAAAACAATATTATCAAAATGTCAAAAGAACCTAGAAATATTTAAAAACCTAATAAATCATCTTCTGATTAGTTTGAACTGTGCATGCAAAATTGTACCAGGTTTGCTTAAATGCTATAAGGAAGCAAGAATGATTCAAATTAAATTCTGTAGAGCAGGTTTCTTTCTTTGTTCTTTTAAAAACCACTATATTGTCAAAATTTGATTCTATATTATATTTAATTTTCCATTGCTGCTTTACCTCACTGTAGATGCCTCCAAGTGTAGCCAGTCTCTCTTCCAGTGCCCCTCAACTATTTGTTCTATTTATTTTTTTGAGTTATTGAACTTGCTCACACTTTGTCCCTGCCTTATATTTCAGAGGATGATGTTACATATTAAGTCATTCTGTCTTTTATCTGTCTAGTAATTTTGATTTTTTTTCTTTCCTCCTCAGAATGGATTTTTTTTGTTATTAAATCCACGTTCTGCATCATCCTGCTAAGTTGAAGATTGACCTTTAATTTCATTTTGCTTTTAGGCTTCCATTTCCTTCCCTAAAAACTATTTTTGGTATTTCATTTCTAATTAGAAGCAAGTCTGAGTTGCAAAAAATCTCTAACCTTTCTAACCTCCTGAGCATTTAGATCCAGAGGTTTGGGCAGCCGCAGCCAGGCTGGCCAGCTGTGGAGGCTGGATCTGGACCCAGGCTGTGATTCCAGTTGCCTGAAGGTCACAACTTCAGGAACCAGTGTTTCCATGAAAGTCATTGTTTAGAGAGGGCCCCACTTTATTTTAAAAGGCTTACAGTATACTAACAAGAGGAGCATGACTCTGTTTTTTTCCCAGCGATTACCCAGTTCCCATGTAAGAGAGAAAGGTCTCCTGGTTCACCCACTCAGGAACTAGAGTATTGCCTCATAAAACAGACCAGAACTCCCGTTATCGCTCACCTCACTCGCTGAAGTTTAATTATGAGATATCATGAAAAGAAGCATTTTAAAAGCCCGTTTTTAAAACTGGCCTGAATAACACTTATAAGAGACCAGACTAGGAGACAAAACAAAACGGCTGAAACAACATTATCTCCTTTATTCTGCAGAATGGGGAAGTCTCCTTCCAGGTGAGGGACCATGTTCAAAAGCCACAGGATCGGCAGAGCTGCTTTACTGTTTGTCTCATCACTGCAGATGACATTTGCTGTCTAACCAATTCAAAAATACTGATTAGAGTAGGAGGTGACTCCTCCTTCCTGACCTCAAAATTTCCACCACATCAGCTGAAAAGGTACAGCACATATTAAACATACGTGTTTAATATGTTCAACATCCTACATGAGCTTTCCCACTCTTCCCTTCCCCACGTTGCACCACCACATGCAGATGCTTCCTCCAGAGGTATTAATAGGCTTTCTGACTTTTCTGACCTGTGTTTCAGGTCGTAATGTGGGTAGCTGCTTTTTCCAAATGGGGATTTTTCAATTCCTGCCTTGCAAACAGAGCTTGCGCCCATCTCAGACCAAAGAACAAAGCTGGAAAGATCGCTCTCCAGCCTTTCCGTTTAAGACTTTTTAAGAGTAATGGTTCCTCACAGCTCTATCCAAAAATCAACTCCTGTTTTGCCATACACAGTGAAAAAAGTGAAAAGCGACTCATAGCCCAAATGGCTTTCAGTTCAAGGCAGGCAGGGCAGACTAAAACTGGGAGTAGAGCAGTATCTCCATTTGATAGAGAGAAGAAAGACACAGAATGATAAAATAGCTTGCCTAGGGGAGGACCAAGAGATAAACCCACATCTTCAAAGGTAAAGCCTCATGTCTTTAAGATGAAGCATTATTATCTGTATTTGCCAACAAAAGACCAATAGAACTAATGTTGAAGGGTGGGGAGAGTCTAATCTGAATAATCCAGTCCTAAGGACAAATTAGTTATGATAGCCACAAAGGAAGCATGCTCACCTGCTTTCCTTTTCCAGTTTCACAATAAGGATTTGCACATTGAGCTTACCTCATTTGAAGTGACCAGGAAAGCCAGGAAACGTGGATTTTAATAGCATGCACTATCAGGTATATAGATCAACCACGGGGACAAAGAGAGACGTATTCACGGCTTTGTAGGTTAATTAACTGAAGGTTACTTGCCATTAGAGGTGGGGGAAAGGCTACTCAAGCAGTCTGCTTAAGAAAAGACACTTTAGCAACCATATTGATTTCCCACGTACACCTGAGAGGCAGTAACAATTTTGCTTCACCAGCGAGGGCCTGACCTTCTGCCCTAGGTTTGCTTTTCCAGAGCATCCTATATAACACCAAATGATGATACATGATAACAGAAAGAAACAAGAAAGATCTTAACAGGTCCCAAGTGCTTGATGGTTTTCAGGAAATGACTTCTCAAATGTAGGTTGCCAGCCTCTACTTAAAACCTACAATTTAATATACTGGATTTGTATCAGCATGCAAAGGCCCAGGTAAATCTCAGAGAAGCTAATCTGTCTCAGGGCTCTCAAATATTACTCAAATCTCTGGAAAAATCAGTAGAGCAAGCGATGAACAGTCCTAACCTTTCTTTCATAATTAAATTGCAAGAAAAAAGAGAGTTTTCTGCAAAATCATCAGTTAAAGGGGAAAACATTTGCCATTTTATCTATGTCCCCTATTATTTTGTTATTTTTTTATATATATATAGAACACCAACTTCCAGCTTGCCTGCTTCCCTTTTCTAGGCTGGCTATCCCAGAAACTTTATTCCTAACCAACTTCTGGCATAAACTTCAGCTAATGAGTTTTGTGCAAGGTATCACATGTTAGGTGAGAGACTAGGCAGATGAGTGTATTAGGTATGTCTGATGAAGTTTAAGAGTACAGACAGATGTTAGTGGAAAAGACACGTACCTGTGACTATCAGGTGCAAAATCCACCCCCAACCACTCCTTCCCACTGGTAGCCCTGGTCATGGAGAAGACCATGCTCACAAATAGTCAGAGAGGACATTTGCCGTGATAGCTGATTGCTGAATAAAAGGAAATGCAAACTAAACAGAAACCTGGAAAATTCTGTCCAATGGACCTATTTCGCAAAAGCGAGGTGGATATTTTTGAGTGTAGTATTTTAAGCATTTGGAAGAGGAAAAGTCAATCACTGCCATGTATATTTTCCATCCATGTATTTCTTGTATCAGATTATTTGGCCTGGGTAGATTCGTTAACCAGAGCATTTACTGCAGAGCTAAGCTAGAGATAGAGAGATTCCTTTGCACCCAAATCACAGCCCTTTAAACGAGATTTGAGTGTGGCCACCCAAACATGCAACGGCTGTGTGTTTCCTTTGTATGTGAATCAGGTAGAGGTCCACAGGCCACATTAACTGGACTGCAATCTTCTAGTAATTACCAATAGGCAGCCTGTCCCTTTGTGCATACCTGCAAGGAAAAACAGTATTTATCTGTATAAC
Source organism: Aramus guarauna (assembly GCA_013400195.1). Taxonomy (NCBI): domain Eukaryota; kingdom Metazoa; phylum Chordata; class Aves; order Gruiformes; family Aramidae; genus Aramus; species Aramus guarauna. The sequence goes on along the minus strand of VXBL01008491.1, from coordinate 359,172 downwards.
CCCTATCCCACATTTTTAAATCTTGCTACTTATTCAGATTAAATCTTACTGTCATTGTTTCTAGAAGCTATCAGACCTTGTTGGAAAAGTAGTTATCTTGCTTCTCCAGTCTATTCTCTGTGCTAGAGATAGGGTTTTGTGGAATTGCAAATCAGAATTAAAAAAAAAAAAAAAATTCATCAATCCATCAGGATTTTACGAAACCAGCTAATAGGTGACACAAATAAGATGCATTGCTTTAGTAAATGAATAGAAAACAAACAAAGGAAATGCTTATCTTCCTGTTTTAATATGTTACTTCACTTCTTTCTAATATTTAAAATCTGACCACCTGCAAAAGATTATCAAGAGCCTCTGTGGATTTGCAGGAATGCTTGCAGTACTTGGAGCAAATGAGATACTCTCGCTAGCACACTCTACTCCCTGTCATTCAGCTTGCTAACAGCGAGAGACAGGGCCATCAGCAACGCAATTGTTATTATTTGGTAAAGGCTGGCGGTGACTTATGAGTTTCAGAATGCAGCTTCCTCATTTGTTTAATATCGAGAGATTAGAGTTTCCATTTACTATGGTTTTATAACATGCAGGTGGGAAAAATCTCTTTTCTGAAAGCCTGTCACTAACTGGTGCCAACGCTGAAATATTCCTGCTCGATTCTTGCAAATGAACCTATGCCGTATTTGGGTACAGCACAAGGTCCAGATCCCATAACTGATGCCCGCTGCCAGCTGCTGCCATGGGCTCGGACGTGGCAGCCGTGGACGGGGCACACTGGCTGCACGCCGCAGCCCGTCGGACAGGAGCCGGGCAGAGATCAGCCTCTGGTGATGTGCTGGGACGCAGCCGACGTTGGGTGCAGGCGCTGGGCGAGCGGTAGCACTGCCGCTCCAACAGCCCTCCAGCACGACTCCTGGCCCTGCCACCTTCCTGTCTCAGCCTCCCCACCGCTGAGGGGGATCAATAGAGCTTTTCCTGGTATTTCAGGGGTCCTGCACCAAGGAACTCCAATGTCCTGGAGAAGAGATTCATCTGTACGCTCATGTTTTAAAAAGATGGGGAGCATTTTATGAACTGCAAAACAGTAGGTCTGAATTGTAAAATATTTGAGGTATGGAGCCTTCCAGCCTCTTTCCCCTGGATAACCCCAGCCTGACCGCACAGCAGCGAGGATGGCTTCATGTGGGTGCCCCCACCGCTACACCCCTGTTCCACTCACCCATGTGGAGCCAGCCTCCTGGCTGCCAAAACCAAGGCTTTGGTTTGGGCGTTCAGGCTAAGCGACGTCTTCAATGCCTCAGCTCTACATTGCTTCAGATCAAAGCCAGTCTGTTAAGCAAGTTGGCAAATCAGTTTCCCAGAGGGTAAGGGTGGGCAGGCAGCTATGGGGCTTTGCCAGGGAGGATGTTGCTCCGTGCTTGACCGCCTGCACTCTGTTTGCTCTCTCAAGAAGCAGAGCTGGCAGCACAGTAGTGTCCGTGGTGCAGCATGGAGGTGGGAAATAAGATGGGGCACTAACAGGGTTGCAGTTAGTGGAGCCTAAACCGGAGTAAGACAGAACAAGTTTTAGGCAGGAAAAGGTGCACAGTTGTCCACCAAGGGAAGTTCTTTCCTTCTTCACGGGAGGAGAGAAATCAACGCTCCCACCAGCAGTAAAAGCTCAGCAGAGGCAGGTAAGGAAAATTTCCATGTTGAATGGGTCCCCACAAACATTTGCAGTCTGGGTATGAGGAGGTAAAGGCACATAACACGTGCTGGCACGTTACGTGGCAAGGACGATGAGGGACCTTGCAGTCTGTTGCTGCCCTGCAGACTCTGATGGGTGAAAATGGACTTTGTGCTGAATGGGTCCCAGCTAAGGAGTGACTGGTTGTGTTTGAGTTGATACTGTGAACGAACAATAGGATGTTGGGAGGGTGAGTTCGGGGGTAAATTCAAAAGGTTTCAAAATAATACTTCAAGTTGAATTCAGGCTCAAAAAAAAAAACAAAACCTGAGGTGGGCTGGTTAATAGCAGGGTTGTTTGCTCCGTGCCCTTCCCTTTTTCCTCACTCATATTTGCTCTTAGTAATAATGGTAATTATAATGTGAAATATATGTTCTTAGTGCTGCTTTGAAAAATTGACTGCTCTGAGTTCCTGAGATACCATGAATGTATGTAGGCACAAGCATGACTTGGTTAGGGGACTTTGAATCTTTCTTTTGAGACCTGCTTGTATTGTCCGGCTTTGCACCATCGCAACATCAGCCACAGCATGAAATCAGAGTGACGGAGGGGCCAGCCTGGAAGACCCTGGGTCAGCTTAGTGAAAAAACCTCCGCTCTAGAGTAGGGGGCCCAAGCCAAAGCAGTCTGATTCCCTTAAGCCCCTAACTCCAGTGAAACGATGACCCAGGTGTTGCAGCTGTAGCTGTTCTCAAGTAAAAACCTCAGATGAAATCTGAGGTTAATCTTAGTCACATCATTAACATTCTAAATATAGACTTTAATTTGTCCCTCCTCATTAGAGTCTGAAGGCACAGTGTTTTTAGTGCGGTTTTCCTCACCTCTATAGACGAGGGAGATGCTATTCCATTCCTTTCCTCCAAGCAGGGAGCCGGTGCATGCCTCTATAGGGAATTTACCCGGCGTAACCCGGGTAGTTCGTAAAAGGGCAAGGAGCTCTCCTGAGTCCCGTGCTCATTCGCCAGACCATTTTTCCTCTGTAGTTATGAGAAGGGTCAAAAAACATGTTCAGATTTCACAGCCTTGGCTCAGTCCCACACAAGCCTGCAGAACACAGTAGTTTCACCCAACGAGAATTGGCATTTTTGCCTTTTCTTTTTTAATATTAAAGCTTCTTTCCCCTTGCTGTTTGTAAAGGCTGAGGAGGCGTAGACATGCACACTGATCTAAGCTGCAGGTAAAAGATCAGAGCGAAGTTTGGAGGTTGGTGCGGGATTTAATGCGGTACCTCACAGACCTTCTTATCAGGTGTCAGTCTGGCCTTTTGGGCACAGGTGATGACCATCGTTTAGTCACAAATTGCGTCTTTGGGGAAACTGGAGCCTGTCATAGTTAGCCCTGAGATAGGGAGGACAAAAAAAGTTTTGTTTGCATGCCAGGAGATGAAGATATCTTCTTACTAATGTTAAGACCTGCTGAGGCAGGGATAGTTTAGTTGTGCCTTAGAAAAATGATCTTTTTCATTTGAAAAATAGTTACACATACAAAGGAATAAAGAAAATATAGCTTAATATACTTCCTTTATAAGTTAGGTTGAAACAGACTGGTTGCATATCCCTTCCCCCTTATACAAAATTCTGCACTGTGTGTTTAATTATATCTCACATTTATTTTAGGCCTTGTGTCCAAACACATCCTAAGTCAAAGCAGAAAAATCACTTCACCCATCACTGAAATTCAGTCACCTCTGGGATGAAGAATGGCAGTCAAGGGGACAGCTAGTACACAGTAACCTTGGCCAAAAACCCAGGTGCAGAAATCTGCTACCACCAAAAGTGCCATGGGACCTAGCTTTTAAAGACTTTCCCACAGTAAATTAAATGGAAGCGTATTTATCTGCTTCAGCAAAATGAAATGTTGAGTTGACTCAGCCAAGCCTCAATCTCTCATTTTAGAGACTCTGGGCATTTCAAGCATAATGCAGAAAACACCCTGCTCTTGCACTTGCAGCTTAAGGCAACGATTGAAAAAAAGTTGTAACAAATCAGTGACTGAGTAAGATTCTGAATTCCTCCAGAACTTGAGCTCTCCAAAACCACGAGGTGATGGCAAATTCAGAGCTTAGATTCCCTCTATTGCATTTGCTTATCCACACCCTGTTACCAGCTCAAAAAAAAAAGGAAGATCGCTTTTGTCAGCCCTGGGACTGAGACTCACATTTATCTGGCACAAGAAACCAATGCACATAACAAACACGCTAACTCATTGCTAGTTCAGTATAATATTATTCACCACACCACCACACCAAATGATCCATTTACAAAGTTACTTACACACTTATGAATATAAGATTCTTCTGTACAAAAGGTTCTTTTGTTTCTATAAGTTTGTGATGGAGAAGAAACGTGATACTGGCCTTTTGAGCATATTTAGCAGAAATACAGATAATGGGCACTGCAACATTACTGTTTTTTCTTACAAACACCAGATTTTTTTCTTTCTTTTTTTTTTTTTTTTTTTTTTAGGCCCTGGAAAGACACAATTTCATTGGAAAAGCAGATTTAATAAGTGATTAGAGGGTAATCACTATTCTCTTGTAATATGCAAAGGGCAATTTTGGGTTGTGAGGTAGTCTGTGGGTCATGTGAATTTAATTGTCGTATCCAGAGACTTATACCACATTAAGTGTATCCCTAGTGAAACAGCAGAGTTGTAAATCTGTGAGATAGATAGATAGATATATATGCACACTATTTTATAACAGAGCTATGGGAATAGTCCATTACCTATAAAATAAAGAAACAACGTTAAATATGCCAAATCAATTTCCTCATGAAACCAGCAACAAATACTTAGCTAGTTACTACAAGAGACTCCAACGTTCAGCTCAGGTTCCACGCACTGTCCCCCTTTCCACCATTTTAGCTAGTGCTTGCAATGCCTATATAGAAAGTGTCAGGTTAAACAAACCATCTTGGAAGACATGTGAGGATAAAATCATCTGTTATGTTTCTTTTCCATATTTCTTCGAAAAAAATCTTTACAGTAAGGAAAGCTAAAATAAGCAGAGAGGAACCGCAAGATTGCCTGTACGTGAAAGCCATGTTGACCATCTTGTCTGTCAACTTGGAGATCTGAAGCTAAAATCTTGACCCATTTGAAGACAATGGAGATTCTGCCACAGATCTAAATGGAATCCAGGATTATTCTGAATCCTCCGCAGCCTACGTCTTGGCTCTTCTGCTGCTCACCCAGTACTGACTTCCCTCTCCTTTACTCTGTCCCACTACTGAAAGCAGATGAGTCTCCTATTTTCCACCACCTGCAACTCAGCTTTATCCCTGAAAACCTCTTTTTTCTCTGCTGGATTCTGGAATTCCTAGATGATCTCCTCCTTTCTGAATTATGGTTTAAGTAGAAGGATCTCAACTAGATAACACAAAAAAAGCAGTTTTCAGTTATAACAGCACACCAGTTTGTCAATACAAGTCCTGAGATAGGAATCTTAAGGGTCTTTTAGTGGGCGTTGCTGAAAAGACAACATTTGCCATTTCACAGCGATTACCTTACTGTGATATCACCACTTCTACCTACGGAAAGGTATCAGCTAGCTCAGGTATCTGAAGCAGAGTGTTTGAGAAGTGTTTGCTGTAATGAAAGACAGTAAAAAAAAGTCACTGAAGAGAAGGATGCTGTAAAGAAAAACGCCCGCAGTGGCGTCTGAAATCTAGTATGCCACTGCAGCCTTAATGCAACATTTTTTGCATCACTGTTATTATTTTGGCATAAGGCTTTGCGCCGAGACCAGAGCTGCAGCCAGGATTTTCAGCCTTAACCCTGAATTTCCTGGCTTTTATGGGTTTAAAGCCAACCTTTAATGTTACTCAAACATAGCCCTACGTAGCTGAATTGATTTAACAGTGTGCTTTAGCTAAATGGAGAATCTCCATAGCAGTTACTTCAAGGGGCTCAGAAGCAGCTCACCTCCACTCCAAGGCACCCTTTCAAATCTGCCTCCTGCTAATGTGCTAATTCCTGGACTCCAGGGGAAGCCACTTTCACAGGAGGACTACGCTGAATATTATAATAGCAAAACAACCTCCTGGTTATTGTTTTACACAAACTGAAAGTTATTTGGGACCCATTGTTTGGCACAAGAGGACAGCAACACCTACCTCACATTTTGCATCCGTTCAGTCTTTAATGAGCAGACCTAATGTTTCCAAGCCAAAGCTACTTGAAAAGTAACGCCAGTTTACCAAAACTGCACGTGGGGACATGGGGTGGTCTCACAGCACTGAATGAAGCACCAGGTTATATACATGGCAGAGAATGTGGTGAATACATCACAGACATGCAGCTTTAGGGAAAGGGGAACTGATTTAATATTTCTATTTGGAATCTTCCATTCTCAAAAAAACCTTAATTATTAGAGGCTGACCTACATCAAAGTTTTCTTTCTTGTTTTAAGTAACGTTCTGCAGAGATAACTGTTCACAAATGACTCCACAGTAAAGAAATGGCTTGAAGTATGGTGCTACAGACATTAGGTATTAAAAATGAGCAGCTGGCTACGTTTTTCTTTCGACAAAGCTCTTGTTTCTTTTTCTACTGGGTTTTGTTTTGTTCTAGCATCTAGTTATGTATTTTGTGAGCATAAGGCAATCTCGCGTGCTGTAAGGCCGAGTGTGTTTAAAACACAAATCATGATTCAGAACTGTAGCGTGGAGATTTGAAGCTGATCTGGAAGCTGATAATTATTGGCTTTGGCTTCTCACCGCTTACATCTGAAAACATAAGCCTCATTTAAAAAGGGAAGGTTGTCCTCTGTAGAAACAAAACAACTAATTCAGAAGTGGCCTAACGCTTTAACTGAGCTAAAGGTACTCTACACGGTATGTACACACAAACAGAGTACACGTGATCAAATGGGAGCACTTCTAGGTCTATACACCTGATTAGCTAAATCCCATAAGAGCGTTCTGCTCTGTTGTGGCGTCCCAGGATAGAAAAGCTTGGTTGCTTTTGTAAGTAATGAGAAAGGAGGAGGGAGGGGACCTTGCCCTCCCAGAAGATGGAAGAAATAAAGGCTATTCTTGTAAAATGTTATAAATGTTGCATTTAAATAGAAAAGTCTTAAATTGCGGAGCTGGCCCACGTAATAGAAGGATCAGTAATTTTAAAAGAGTGCCAGAAATGAGCCAATTTCACAAGCTATTTGAAGGATATTTTCATGTAACTTTTGGCCAAAGCAATGTTCCAAAAAGTCTGAAAATTGAATCCTAATTAGTTACAAGGATCCCTCTGGCTCACAAGTTGACTATTATATTGTGCTCCATGCTCCCGAAGCAGATGAGAGCCATCACACCTTGCCAACATATGACAAGGAGAAAGGTAAACTCACCATGCCATTGCTTTCAGAAGAGTTTAAATCAAGAAAAGAGAGAAAATTACACAAATCTTGAAGGAGAATTGCCATTCTTTCCACATAATAACAGTCATCTGGGATAATATGCCTGTATTTCACTTGTCAAAGCATGCTGTTTACTATTTGGTCTTTTAATAGTGAATTTAGTGAACATTAAGAAACATTAAGGCAAAGCAAGCATTTTTATGTTATATCAGCTCATTCCCCTGCCCCTCAATACGCAGGTCTTTACATTCCTTTGTGTGTTCTGAAGAGACCTTATACATCTTTCCATATAGGTTAAGCTGACACTGCAGAAATGAACATGACCGATTTAAATCTTTATTAAAAATATAAATGTCTGGAATACTAAAACTGCCTATTCATAAAACAGGGACTTTTGCTCTTGCACATGCTGAATAGGTTTGGGGGGTGCTCTGGGGACAGGAGCATTCTTTGAGTTTTTGGTTAGTGTTCTCCCCCCTCCCTTGTGAATTTTTTTCTTGTTGTTCTCCAAGAAATGAAATGCTAATCTCAGCCCCACCTCTATTGGGTCATCTCCAGGTCAGCAGATTAGAGAAATCAGCAGAAGAATGAAGACAGTCTACTCCAACTGCAGGGCAGGATGACCCAGTTATTAATCAATCTGATGGCAGCATTTGAACAATGACAGTCATCTGTCAGAAAGCAGGAGGTGGCTCCTCATTAACACACCGTTCACCTGCCCTGAGCTACAACTCTTTTATAATAATATCTATCATTCACCTCCAAGGTGTTGCTTCTTTCTCTGGCTACATGAAATAACAGACACTATTTTCTGCCCCCTCCCTGGTACTTCATTTTCTTGGAGCTTACTCAACCTGCATTGCCTTACAAAAAAAAAAAAAAAAAAAAAAAAGGTAAAACTAAACAAGCAGAAATACCCAAGTAAAACCAGAGAGACCAAAATGTTTTCTAACTAATTTTCTAAGACTTTCAAGCCTTCAGATTAAAATAAGTAAACTGAGTTAAAAATACCATTTCAACTTACCACAGTTATAAACTGTCCTCTTTCATCCAGCTAACAGGTCAACCCTTATTTCTGCCAATCCGATTTCACCACGACTGTCCCAGCAGGTTCCCTCACACCAGCTTTGTACTGACATATACCTTTCAGAATTACTCCGCTTTGCTCTGCCAGTTTTCAATCCACATGCAGATGTTAAGCCAAAATAATATTTTAAGCAAATAACTCTTTCATAAAATAGTGCTTATCAACACACATTTTTGTCATTGGATGCACACACGTGTGGAGGTCAGACACGGGGCTGATGGCAAACCGAACACGGCCCCAGTTCTGCCATTAGCTATGCCTAGGAACAGGCTCACAGCAATTTCCATCAGCCTCCTCGAAAATATGACCACATAAGGTATCATTCAGGGGAAGGGACTGTACAGGTAATGTAAACCAAAACCCACCCCACCAGTTGTATTCAGTATTATACAATGGACCAACAAGCTGCAAGGCAGCTACAGATTTCTTGCTCCCCTGCCTTTGATTCCAGTACTTCAATTACTGTTCGCCCTTTAAAATCTCCTCAAACAAAAAACTGGGGACTTATATAGCCTGAGGATTTTCATTAAAGAAAATCCCCATGGTGCTGGTTATAAGCACAGTGGGTACTATAATTTTAACCCAGAGGTCCTACCCACCCTATAGCTCCACATAACCTGCTGCTGCTTCTCAGCAGCCCGCCCTGACCCCTCAGCCCATAACCTTCAATTCCCTATTGCCATAAACCCCCTGCTTCTGATTTTGTGCAGGTTATTTGAGGATGAGCTTACACACAGTAGGGAACCTAAAGGGATGCAGATTATCTGCGGTGGAAGTTGTGGCACCTCTCTTGAATGTACAACCGGTGCGAAGCAGTTCCTGAAGTGACACCAAACCCAACAGCCGTCCAGGGGGAGTTCAAGTTTCTCAGCAATATTAATTGTACAAAGTATGGCAATGCCTTAACACCAACCGAGATCAGAAGCCTTGGTGCTGGGAACAAACTGGCTGGGACCGACAATGCATTCTGAAAAGCCTGCAATGAAAATGGACAAGAGAAACAAACGATGGAGCAAACTTCCAAGCCCAGCAAGCAACGCGTTTCTTGCCAACGTTACACGAGAGCTACCACATCCTTTTGCTGGATCTGCTCGTAACAGGGTTCTCTGTCCCCAGCTGTTACTGGTCTCCTGTACCAAACCCAGCTGTGGATGAACCACCTTCCTCACACAAGCCAACCCCCTGTGAAGAGACTAAGGAATGAAAGGCAGCAGCTGCTTAGCAGTCATGAGTAAGAGGTAGCGCCATGTCCACGTGTTTCTGGAGAAGGACCGCAATACGGCAGTTGGAGAGGAGGGAGGAATCACGGACTCTGAGTGCCCTGAAAACGCTGAGCCAAACCCCATCCGAATGACGTCTATCTGCTCAAATGGGCTGGAAATGTAGCCGAGTTACAGAAGCGCTGGTATTTCTGGCCTCCCTTCCACTCCTACGGCAAGGACAGCATCTCGCAGGCTGGCTAAGCCGCTTCCAGTTCCCGTTGGGCATTACTAGCGCATACTAAAACGGGGAAAAGGCTAGCTCAACGAATGCTTTCAATACTCCTTAAAAAAAAAAGATTAATTTCAAATTTGGGAGTCCAGATAATTTTTTCTGCTCACTTTCTTGTTAGCAGGCACTCGTTATAATTTCACTAAAAGGTACAAATTCATATTTAAATTTTGGCAATAAATCAAGGTGGCCTTCTCTGTATTGCATTGTTTCTTAGCATTAGACACTATTTAAACAACAACAACAAAAAACCTAGAAACTTACCAAAAATATGCAACAAAACAGACAAACAAACAAACAAACAAAAAATCCAAATACAACCACATTTTAGAAATGCTAGGATCACAGTCTTTCTGCCTAAACTCTGTTTGTTTAGGCAATTACATTCCTTGTTACTTACCCATAATGTTCTCATTTTAGTTAGAGTGCTCCGCGGATGATTTGATGCTGCTAATGTCTGGTTTTCTGGGAGGAGAGAGGAGAAAGGAAACGTTACTCCCGAACTCTGACCTCCGTGGATGGCTTTCTGGGGGATGCACTCCACTAATTGTCATCGTTTTGAGCCGCGGTGGATGTAATTGCATATATAAGGCCCGTGTTTTGCTTGCGTTACTTTTTTTACAGTACAGAACGGTGTGTCCACAATGGTGCATTAAAGTAATAATAATGAAAATAGTCTCCATCAAGTAATTTCAGTGCTGTTACCGCGCTGGGCTGTAACCACCCTGCGAGTCCTGTGCAGTTACACCCAGGCTCCATCCAACCTCCATGCCATTAGCCCTCCCCGCTGGACGGCGGGACATGCAGCACCGACCTGGCAATTCCCAGGTTCGCAGCTTTCTTTCCATCTACAAGAGCATTTGGCAATTCCCAGGTTCGCAGCTTTCTTTCCATCTACAAGAGCATCTACAAGAACTACTACTACATTGTAGTTCGTCATCCCTCCTCTGGCACAGGCGCACGTGCCTTTCGGTGTGCGCGCACCTTCAGTACAGCTAGAAGCGGAGCTCGCCAGGGAGAAGCAACCAAGCCCTCAGCTTCACCCTCCTGTGACGGAGGGAAATATTATCGTCCTGTTACAGGGGAACAATCTGATATATTTAAGTAATATAGCAAGCGCTAGCACGTGAATTAGTTTAAAACTAACGAAGGTGGCCACTCGGTTGTTGAATCTTCCTCTCCCTCTGCAGATGTGCCTGCAAATCCTTCGTGGCTGGCTGTTTCTGCAGAAGGGCCCCGAAGCACATGCTGGGGCTGGTTTCTCCCCTCATACCTGTTTCCTCCAAATAATGCCTTTTTCCCCAGGAAAAAAAAAAAAAAAAAAAAAGCTTCATCTTATTCTTTCTCTTACTCTCATTTCCTCCTTCTCTTTAACATGGCTACTGTTAACACTAGTTCTAAAGTGATGTGTCTCATATTCTGGGCTTTTCCCCCCCAGTGAAAAACCCTATAAATAAAATATTCATAAGAGAATATCCACCTATCTTTGCTGATATTATATTGTTGACTAAAGTTTTTTTCTTTATTTGATCAAGGAATTTGTATTAAAATCCTGCTCTCTCGCTTTAATTTTGTACAAGTGTATATGCTAATTTTGGTACAAGTATGCATGTATTTTTGTACTGAGTATCCCTGTTATAGTGCATGTATACCATCTAGTCTCTCTATATATATGAATAATATAACAATACCTCTCCCTCTCATGTTCTTTGTGGTTATACAAATATATGTATGTGTGTGCGTGTGTGTATATTACCCTGTGTGTGTATATATACGTATGCATATATGGATAATATATATATAATTGCCCGGGCTTTACAAACGGTTGCCAGCAAGCGAATACCTGTCTATTGCTCTGTCAAATGTGACTCGCTGGGAAAGCTATTGGGTTTATAGAAGAGACAAACATTTCAGGCACGCCATTCTGGGGTAATGAAGCATGGCAACAAAATATACCTGTGCAACATTTGATAAAGATGAGCTGACACACCAGTCCAAATAGGTTCTTTTGTGTGTCTGCACGTGTCTACCATCATTGCTTTCATCTTAAAACAGGAAGGTAGCAATAGCAGCAGCAGCTGGCAGGAACCACAAGAGGAAGAGCAGCTCACACAATTAAACGTCGTTTACCTCTGGCCTTTATTTCACTCCTCCCTCCCCCTAATTTATTATGTGTTTTCTCCATCTCTATGCAAAAAACACGGGCTCAATTTTTCTTTCTTTCTCGTGCTATCTAGCTCTTTTTACAAGGGGACTAAACAAGACAATAGGCAAAATCCCATGGCATTTAGCTTTGGATCTTAACTTGAAATGCTTCTTAGTGGGGTTTTTATGGCCTTTATTGTTCTTTGATTAATGTAAAGTAAAATTAAACCCTACAGTTACACATTAGTACATCAGCTAGAGAGAAGGCAAAACTGCGCTGCGTACCTCGCTTTACAGAAAACATCTTTTGTTGTGTTTAATCTCCGGAGCGAAGGAAAGGAAAAAGCCTCACCTGCTGCGGGGACCTTTGGAGGGAAGGGAAACGTCGACTTCGGCTGCGGTGCTGAGCACTGCGAGCGACCCCGGTTACACCGCTCTCCTCGTGAGGGGCTGGGTAATAGCCCTTATTTAGGCACAGCTTCCATTAAAAACCGGTAAGAATTATCCCGATACGTGGAGCCCAGCAAAGAGGTCTCACAGGCACGCGGAGCTAACCAAATTTTATGGTAGTTGTTATGTGGATCGGCACCAGGTTTTCACCAAAGAGAGCTGGCTGCATAAATCTTTCTTCCAGGTTAAATTTAAAACCACATTTTAATTGCGCAGAGATGCTATACATATGTGTATGCTCGCAAATGTTTGCATTCAACTCAAATGAAAGCTTAATTACAAATAGTATTCTGGCTAACATCATCTACTGAAGAGGCCAAAGTCCTTCTTCTATACATATTGTATATGGCACATATGCAGTATTTTTTTTTTTTTAATAGCCATACCCTGCTCTAATCTTTTCTCTTCGCACAAAATCTCATTGGTATGTGTGATTTTTCACTCTGCCGGCTGGTAAATTCATTTTGCTTCTGAGTTTCCAGTGGTTCTTTTCTTCTTCTTCCCACAGACGTTTCTAGGCAGAATGCGTAACAGTTCAGCCGAAGTAACACTGTCAGCGTTACGGATTTTGAGTGGGGTTTGAAACCAGACGGAATGAGTTTGGCCCCTTGTAATCTCTACACTGAAGCAACATGTAACTGAAATGGATTTTTTTTTTTTTTTTTTTTTACCCTACTAAAACTCCTGCCAAATCTGAAAGATGGGTCATAGATTTGGCGTTCTGTTTTCCTCAGAGCAGTAGTATTTTTATTATTTGCCACGAGTCACTGTGGCTGATAATAAATGCCTCTTAACATGCTTATTCTTTTCAATTTTCATCAGTAGTCAGAGCATGGGAACTTCAATTTCAACCTCTGGTTGTCCCCCACCTCGCACCCATTTTATGAAATCTATTGTATCTTTAGCCAAGTTCACAAGTTAAATGACACATATGTGGCCTTTCTGCTCATTTTATCTGACACTAAGACAATTCAATTGACGCTTAGCATAAAAAAACCCCAAAATTACAGAGCATCTCTGCCAAGGGTAAGAATAGGTCAAGAGCCGAAGGAATTTAAGCAAACTGGCTTTTATACACAGGAAGCAGTTAACATATGGAATAAAAGAACAGGGATAGCAATTGATGAAACATTTGGGAGAAACTTAGATAAACAATCGTAAAAAAGATTTAGACAAGTGCTTGGAGTAGCCAAAAAAATAAATAAAAATAGTATAGAGTGTGCAAGTCACTTCAGCGTCCTTCCATTCTGAAATAGCTGAAATAAAATGGCAATGAGCAGATAAACTGCAAAATATCATTATGATTTAGTAGCCATTTCTTTCCATCAGAGCAACTGTTTTAATTTTCATTCTTCCAAATTACAAAGTAACAATAAAATATCCTTTTCGATTTATGGCAATGAGACCCTTTTAATTGAATTTCAGAAATGAGTTGATTTGACTGATGGGTAGGTAATGGGGATATACTATTTACAGTGGGAAATGCATTTCCAGTGGAAGGTTTTGAAAAAGCACAGCGAAATAGATATTTATAAGCAGGATTTTGGATTGCTTACACACGCATACACACACACTCACATAAATATATATGTTATATATGTTCACCCTAAGGTACAACAAACAATATTTCTGTTTAATCCTAAAAGCCTTTACCAAAGGAAAAAAGTTCATGAGCACTTAGACCATTTATTCCAGTAACAGCTAAATGTACAATCACTATGACCTCATTATAACTCTTACTTTTTCTCACTGTGTATAGAGACATGGGATTGAGAGTGGTTTTTTCCTGAATGTGAAGCCAAATCTGGAAATACTGGCGACTTATAGGCCATCTTACTTTGCCCAAGAGTTAATGTGGAGTAGCCGACATCAGCCATCACTTTTTGCATTGCAATGGCAGAATTCCAGCTGACTTTAATGGAGCCAGAATTTCACCCCAGGTGCACTATTACAATTGACTAGGGCCTGATAGATTGATTCCTGAGATGCTCTGGATTCCAGATGTGGATCTCATAAAATTGTAGAGTGTGGTGTGTGCAAAGCTTTTTTTTTTTTTACTTTTTTTCCCCCCATTAAATAAATAATAATAATAAAACACAGTCCTTCTAAGCAGTGCAATGGAGAATATGTGCTGTTTTTTTTCTCTGCCTTCCAAGAACCAGCTCCTTCTTCTTTCTCTACTACTTATGAGCTCACATTTATATAGCAAGGGGGAAAAAAAACCCAAAACAGCCAGTGAGCTGCATCTGGTTTCAAATCTATGTAGAGCTGAGTCCATATGTGCCTGCTGAAATTTTGTCAGCAACACCTACAGTAGAAAGTCTAATCAGAAGCCAACTGTGTTAGGTAACAGAGACTGAAAAATACTCTCTAAAGCCAGGCAGTCCACAGGACTGTAACAGGAATAGAGCAAAGAAGCCTTCACCTGCAGGAGGACATGGTGTAATAAATAAAAGCAGAGGAAAGGAGGAGAGATGTCCCACTCTAAAATAAGCCCTGAGAGACCTGGAAACCACACGGTGCCATCAGCAGGGCAGGTGTTTCCCACCCTGGGCCTGCCTTGCCTCGGGGAAGGGAGGGCTCCTGCCCCCTCGTAACCAGGTGTCTGTGCTGTCTCCTCCAGTTGTCCTTCCTCTTCTCTTTTGCCCTTATAAATATTTGAGATAAGTCCATCCACATCCATCTCCATGTCTATCAGGAGTCTAGGGAGAGGGGAAAAAAAGAGTCTATTCCAAGGAACCAAGTAAGAGTGGGACAGTTTCTGCTCAGCAAGGACAGAAGGACAAAATTTGAGCCTTTTTTCCCTACTGCACTCAGTGGTACCAGGGAGGAGCATTCCTCACACCCCACAGGAGAGAGGTGGAGAGAAGGGGACAACAGAAAAGCACGAAAGAGGAAGATGTGCAGTCAGCAGAGTTACCCTGCTGCTGCCTTTGGCTTCCCAGGGGTTGGGAAGCTGAGGTAGAGCAGAAGTGAAGGAGCCCAGGTAGGGACGTGGTGCTCAGGTCTCCTCGTGTTTTCCCACACCTTGGCGGAGCCCGTGTGTGCTGCCCTAAGTTGAAAACAGTCGGGAGGCACACGGTCCATGTGTGTGAGCAGTGGGAAAGATGCTATATAGGATGACCTTTCGAATATTTCCAGCAAAGACGTGATGTCAAAAGCAGAGGATTGCGAAGGAAAACAAGCAAGGCAACCAAAAAGAGGGAGCAGTCAAAAGGGGGATGCCTGCTTTTGGGGTAACGTTACCTGGGGCTGCAGAGCCCACCCCCACTCACGTCACTGAGTGCAATAGCAGCAAAAGCAGGCTGCACATCGCCAAGTGAGATCCCAGAAATTGTTGCAGGTGTGTTAGATGTGGTTGAAAGACAGAATGACAAAGAGGGAAGAGGTTTCATGAAGTTACATGCAGCACAGATTAAAAACACCGTACTATATTAAAAACCCAACATATCCACTATATATGCTATAGAGGAATGCCAAAAATAACTATAACTATCCCTCTGTTTGTGAGCAATATCATGCTATTTTAAAACTCTCTGAAAAGCACTTTGTAGCCACTGTATTAAAAGACATGTCTGGTCTTGTATTTCTCAACAAATGCCCCTGTTTACAATTCCTACTGTGGACACAAAAATATTGTGTGTGAATCTGTGTTTGTGTGGAATTATCAGATGCATCTGCCCATGGAAGGACAAACATGGACAAGGTCAAAGGAAAATATTCTTTAGAATAGCCCTTAAGCAGGCAGAGGAATTAGGCCTGATTTATGAATGTATTTCCACAATTCACTTGAAAATTTGTAATGTCTGTGCAGCCTGGCAAGAAAAAAAGGTGAGGGTAATGTGAAGGAATGCTTCTATTCCACTTTATTGTAAAATTATCCCATGTTACCTGCTCTAATCCCCTGAAAACAAATTAAATCCTCACTAAGCTGACTTTAAATCAATAGTTTCATTTAAGAATAGTGTGACTTAATAAAAATAAAAAACTAACTGGTCCAGCCAATTTAAGAGGGAAATAAATCATTGCCCAAGGAAAAAAGCAGATTTGACTTGTATATGGGCCACAGTTTTGTTGAGGGGACTAACCTGCTGTCTAAATTAACTCCGGGTATATTACAAATCTCATCAGCCTCATTCAGAAATCTGCTCCACTGTACTAGGAAAGAAGATTGCCCCCGAAAAAAAAAAAAAAATCCACAACCTGGAGATGTTATGAAATGAAACAATATTTCTGAGAACACTTAGTAAATCATATAAGAAAACATGTCTTTGAGTTGCCCGGAAAGATCACCTCACACTCCAGCATCTCCCTTGTCTAACTTGTTTGGAGAGGATGTTTGCGAAGTAAAAAGGATGCCATATTTGCAGCTAGGGCAAGAGCAAAAATAGCTGCGTTAGAAACGGGAGAGAAAGGAGCAGAGCAATGAACAGACAGGCAAGCTGCCAGCTGCTTAATTCATTCATATAGCAAAACTAGTTAAAATAATAACTGAATAAATTATTTGTAAATCTATAGATTGAATTATCCACGCAATCTTTGCAGCTTGGTGAAGATATTACTTCAATGTTATTAAGTGTGGATATATTTATCACTAATTTACTTTTTAAATGTTATGAAACTTGCCTAATAAAAGTCTTAAGGGTTCTGAAGACCAGAATATAAACAGAGGCCACAACGAAGCGGCTTACTCAAATCAGTGCAAGTTATGCATTGCAAGTCACTGACAGCAGGAGAATTTAATAATCCTGACTCCAGTTGACTTATTCTAAGCGTTCCCGGATGAATACCTTTCTCTGTCACTTACCACATTTCCAGGCAAGCCTTTGAAAACTATCTTTTAAATAACCTATGTAAGGGCACCCCACAAGTTGGCAACAAGGGACAGGACCGGCTTCTCCAGAAGCTCAGGAAATGCTTTAACTATGCACCCGTCTTGTAGCCCACTGTGATAATCTGTAGGAGCTGACAAGGTTTCTGGATTTGCCTCAAATACCCTGGATTCAAGGAAGGGATTTTGGTGAATCTGTGAGCTTACAGATCTGGCTTAGAAGAAGGGACTTCTCATGCAGCGGTCCTTTACATTTGTCTGATTCCCCCAACACGATCCCGAAAGATGTTAACATCTTCACCTCGTTTTCCTCCCCTGCAACATTCGTGGACCAGTAGGAATAAACATGGAAGATTTTGGTGATAAAAACCCCTAGGAAGTCATTTGATGACTGTGGAAGAAAAATTAGAGGCGTGTGAAGGAATGACGACAGCGTATAGACTTTCACCTTGGCATTCTCCATGCTGCATCATCAGTGCAGGCCTCCCAACGTTGGCAGGTCCAAGATAAAACTACCTCACAGAAATGTTTCAGTGGAGAAGGATAATGAACAGTAAAACATCCAAGTTTATAAAACTGGGGAAACTGTTCTTCTTCAGTCAGGTTTTATTCCTAAGCACAGAGATTACCATAAAAAGCAAGGCTATTTAAAAAAAAATAAAAATGCTCAGGAGTGCCCAAGTTTGCAAGAAACCTGAAAGAGATGGACTTGGAGGGCTCCAGAAGAAATGGAGTTTATTGCAGAGTGAAATGCTCCAAACTGCCCTGGACCTGCCTGACAGAATACTATATGACTGTGTGTTTAACAGGTAGAGTTTGAGTTGCTCTTATCCATATTTGTATTCCCCAGTAAGTGCTCCTAGGCTTTGCTATCCCACTGTGATTTTGAGATATGAGGTCTTAAGGAGAGCTGGATCAAGTAGTGTCTCACAAGATCATCTGCACCGGGCCTTTTTTTCTTTTTTTCTTTTGGTTATCATTTTTCTTATCCTTTCTTGATTCTGAGCCTGCCTATTTATTTGTTATAGGGATAACCATCTGTGTTAGAGCTAGAATGAAGGATCGTTGTACATGTTACATTTGTATTTGATGGACTCCTTCTTGCAGGATAAAAATATAGTATGCTGTTGTACACTGTATCAGACTGAAAATAGAGACGTTCGTTTTCTTTCTGGCTCTGAATTATTTAATGAACTTTAAGATGAGCTTCATATTCACAAAGAAGATTTATGGCTGCATTCTCCTGAGTCGGAAGACCTTCACTACCCTTTGAACTTTTCATTTCTTTTTTCCAAATTCCTTAGAAATGAGTGGTTTCCTTCACGTTAGCCAGAATTCTCCAGGAATCTGTGAAGATAACATCTCAAGTTACCCAAATGGTCAGGCCATCTGGTGCCCCCATAATAACATTTTCAAAGCACAGTCTTGGGGTCCTCAACATGTTTTTTAAAATTCAGGATCTCCAAGCCACGATTAGGACACTTGACAATATCAGAAATTAGTGGTGATTTTTTGAAAACTTTTCCCCAAGCCATGGGTCATGACATTTCTGATTGCAGACCCTTTCTGTCCTATCAGTCCTCCTCTTGTTTTAAAGCTGACCGGTCAGCAGAAGCTGTCTATTTTGCATTTGCAAGGTACCTTCAAATCAACTGTTGCTTGCAGTAACTTGTAACTCACATGTGCAAACTCAAACCTGTTAAAGAGAGAAATGTGAGGAATGCAAATCAGGTCAGAATGATACTGACAAAATGATAACGCTCAGAAAGCACTTGTAAGGTTGTACAAAAGGTCCAAACCTTGAAGCTGAATTTTGAATACTTGCCCTTTAAATTCTATTATAAGTTTAAGGCACACCTTAGGGCTTCTTAACATTCAGTTTTGACAAGTGAATAAATTACTAAGAGAATATAATTCATTGTTTTAGCATAAAGGGAGAATAAGTTAGTGTGTAAAGACAATAGTAAATGATACATTACAGACATCATCATTACGGTGTTACAGACGATATTGTCCTGGGGTGTAAGATTATTTATTTATTTTTACCTAGTACAGAGCCAAGCACAGCTTCACTGGTTAAAAAAGAACTAAATAAGTAACATTAATGAACTAATGTAGTGAATGTACTGTATCCCCATATGGCACATACACTGCATATGGAAAAGCAGCAAATAATTGCATTTTAAAATGAAACTGTTGCCAGAGCCTCTGCCTTGTCTAAGGGTCTCCTTGTTACTCATGCTTAAAGATTTTTCTGTTTCAAAATTCCAGGGTTGCGTTATTTGCAAAAAGCATTTGAAACCCAATGGAAAACCGTCTGCTCTGTCATTTAACAAGGTTTACATGTCCTATGGACCCTGGGATCACTCCATCTTCCTTCTTTCACCATACTGGTTGGACTTTCAGGATATGCTTGGGTGTAACAATCAGTACACTGGTTAACCAGTTGATGACGCTACTTGTTAAGCTGGGACAGCTTCATAACTTAGATTTTGTAATCCATTTGCTTTTGCATTTTAATATCCTTGGCATCTAATATATATTAGTATATATATTAGTATATAATCTGGATAGCGTAAACTACAAATTCTCAGATGTTCCTCATCACCTGGATGATGAGAAAATAGGAATACTCATTGAAAGTTTTGGAAATTAAACTGCAAGAGTTACAAATTTCTGAGGAGCCCTGGTGCAATCTCTGGATGTGTTTAGCTAGCGCAGTCCACAGAGGGATCTTCTCTCTGCAGGTGGTCAGCTCAGGGGAAGGTGGTGTAGTGATTGCAGACACCCAAACACCCATTCCCATGACAGAGGGTTTCTTGTGTTACTTTCACGTGCCTAATTCAATTGGAGAGATATTTGTGGCGTGCAGATAGCTTCTCCTAAGAGAGCTAGATTTTGGGGACTATGCAAAATCTCTTTGTAGTAAGGGTATTTATTGTATAAATAATATAAATAGCTCCTTTAAATAGCTCCTTCTTTTCATGTTTGTTTATGGAATCACAATAAATATTTGGGGTTCTGGATTTCTTTTGTCCACCATTTACCCTTGTCATTGCCCATCATATAACTGACTATATGCGGAAACTTACCAGGAGACCAAACAAAGAACTATAAATCTCTCTAGTTCTTGGTAATCTCATGCATTCCTGGCTCCCAGCTGATCTATCAAGAGGTCATTTGGTTGAAAGCCAACTTGCCAGACCTCCCTCCCTTGTCACTGCTTTAATTTCCTCTTTTGCTTGCTTTATTCTCAGTACTGGTACATTTTAAAAGAAATAGCATTTGCATCTTTACAAGGAATGCCATTTTAAATAAGACATTCTTGGACAACAACAAAAAAGACCCTCTTTCTCTGAGGATGTGTCTTGACAACTTGTTTTTAGTGTTTGGGAACACATACCACTTTGTTCAGTTCTGCAAAAGCAGTTAATTTCAGACAACTATTTAACAGTACCCGAAGTGGAAAAAAAAAAAAAAAAAAAAAAAAAAAAAAAAAAAAAAAAAAAAAAAAAAAAAAAAAGAAAAAAAAAAAAAAAAAAAAGGG
>VXBL01008491.1:305562-334459 GCA_013400195.1 Aramus guarauna | reverse complement strand
AAAAAAAAAAAAGTTATATATCTCTGTATATATTCTTATCTGTAAAACAAATTTATTCATCTGGAAACAGGGTGAAAATCTTCCTTCTCCTCTTCCAGACTGACCTGGATGTGCCACGAACCACTCCAAAGATCCTGATGTGCAGGTGATGAACGTGGCTTTGGCCTCCAGGACCAAGGCGTTACCGATTCACTTGCTCAGTGAATATAAGGCCATGTGGTTTTTATCAGTGCAGCCGGTATGTTTGTAGCATTTAATGGAGCAGAGCATGAGCTCTCCTAGAAAGGGCTGGGTGTGCTTTGGAAAGGGACTTCTTTACCAGTTATCTCCTTCTTTTCTCCTCTTTTAGGGATTTAATGATGGAGTTTGGCTTACTTGCTATGCTGACCATCCTCGACTGAACCCAAACAGGGTGGAAATGTAGTGGGAAAAAAAAAACATTTACTTGTCTTCCTTCCACTTCTCTGTACCGGCATGGACAGTGGCGTGCAGAAGGATGCCCTGAAAGGGACCACGGGCCCCCTGCCCTGCTGCCATGTACACTCCATCACCACCGCGTGAACCGCGGCAGCCCCAGCCCGTGCCGGAGCGCGCTGCATCTGATGGAGACGTTAGCGAGAGGCCGCGTTTGCTGGGGTACGGGCAGACAGACGGCACGTTTCAAGAACGCGTTCTCTTAAACATGACTTCCCTATTTTCTACCTTCAGCAACTGAGAAAATGGGACTTCATTAATGTTATTCTAGACAAAGAGCGGCAGAGAAATGTAACTTTAAAAAAAAAAAGCCTATATTTTTAAATTGAGAGAAGCCAATTACAAAAGCCATAAACACTTTAATCATTTCTCTGAACATGTGGAAATACATACATTGTGAACCTTTTTCATAGGAAATGCTGAAATCTTTTCCTTAATGGCACATTTTCTTAATGGCTTTACAGTTTCTCAGTTCATTTCAAAGGGCTGTTATTTGTTATGTGGACATAAGTTTAGATTATGGTTTAGAATGCTGAGAGATGTTTGAAAGAATTATCTGGTGGATGGTGGCAGCTACTTTTGCGTTGCCTTCTGTTCTTGCTTTGAAATATACGGGGGTGGGGATACGGGGTGGTGGAATGCCTGTGTGCTAAATATTCCCCATAAAAATGTGGGGTGAAATCCTGTCCTCGGTCAAATCAGGAACGTATCTTGCATTTCTTCAACTGCCAGGTTTTATCCAGGTATTTTACTTTATTAAGTACTAAAGTAAAAATAAAGTTTATAAAAAGGGATGTCTTTATTTTTTGCAATGAGATATTTTTACCTTATGCTATGATCCTTTGATCTTTGGGGGGCATAACGATAGTATGTGCAAGTCTGAAAGAAAAAGAAAAAGAAAAAGAACAAAAATGTGTTGTATAAAAAGAAGTCACAACAGGGGCATTGCAGATGATGAAGTCAGAAAATTAGAAAACATTGATAATTTCTGGAAACAGAAATGTAAAAGATGAAATGTGAACCATATGAGTGTCTTAGAATGATTTGGAGGTCCTGGATGAAATCTCAGCCCTGTTGAATGCAATGGGAATTTTTTCTTTCACTGAAACAAAATCAAGTTTTCACTTGCCCCTTGCCTTAAAAGCATGTGGAGGCGCAGTGGAATTTCTTCTTTAGAAACAAATCTTGTGTGATTTAAACATTTGCACTCTCATTTTCTGCCCTGCACTCTTTCTTCTTCCACGTCTTCCAGAGCTCTAAGATTGAGCTTCTTTGCTACTCAAGTATCTCTCACAAGGGAATCCCCCCTAATCAGAGACTGTACTCATTCACCAAATGCCTAATTTATACAATTTGCATTGAATAACTACCAACACCCCTCTCCAATTGTTAAAAAGCCTGTTCTGCTGACTCTGAGAGCATTTCTACAGACCTGGGAGAGCCTGAATGAGATTTTTGGAGGCCCAGCAAATCAAAAACCCCCCCATTACAATGCTCTTGTCCAAATTCAATTCTTGCTGGAAACTGTAGAGGCTTTAGAGGTCTTCTGAAAGGAAAAACGTACAAAATAAAATAAAAATAGATGGCACATTTTATTGGAAGGCAGATGGTTAAACCAGCCTCGGTGTCTGGATTTGCCGTTAGATTTGTCTGGATTTGCCAGTAGAGATTGCTAACGTAATGCCGCACAGTGTTGATGTGAGGTGAGAGCCGAAGCTTTCTGGGGAGCCCAGCCCCTGATGTAAAGGGGGTGCCAGTTTGCCCCGGGCTCTTCCTTCCTCAGGGAGTACTTCCCCACCCCTGTGCTGGTTTCCATTCCGCTGTAAGGAGGAGGGATGCAATTGCCTGGGAATCCTAAATGTCCTCAGCACTTCAAAACATAACCTCTAAGAGGTTACTCCACATGTTCTGCTACAGATACTTTGCTTGTGCTTTTTGATGGAAAGGCGTACTCTGGGTCATTGCTCTGTTCTCTTCTATCACAAATCCAGATATTATACTAACATGTCTTCTGAAATGACAAGGCAAATTTGACATGACCTGTGGGATTCCTCCTGTGAGGAGTCATCGCTCAGTCCAAACTGCGGAGAGTAGAGTTCAGCTGATGTGGACACAAATCAGTTAAAAGCTGTTTTGTTTTTTTTTCTTTTTTCTTCCTACTGTGTCTGATTTCACAAGCAAGGAAGACTTTTTTTTCCTGAAACACTTAAGCCTGTAGCTTTCATTTTTTTTCCCCCACCAGCACACACAAACTGGATGTTCACCTGGTATTTGGGAGAGGGCTACAGACGCCTCCATATTAGACAGCAACACGGAAGACTATAGCCCATTGCTTTTTTTAGTTTGATGGAAGTCTCACATTACCTGTTCTGCTTGCAGACCGCAGTCATCGCAGTACTTGTTCTAAGTAGAGGTAGATGCAAGTCCCCTCTCAATCTGCATCATGGGCTGTCGCTTGCCACATGCAGGCTTTCCACATGCCCAGTCAGCTCAATTACGGTGTTGACATGGCAAACATTACCCAAAAGTTTCAGGACAATTTATATAATTTGTGCAATTAATCTGTGGTTTACACATTGCATACAATTGTTGGAATGTTCTCACTTATTGGAGGAGAGCAGATAAATTCATCAAATGTCAACCTCTAAAGAACATATTCAAACAGCGATGTTGTTCTGTGCCTGTGGGGGAGAAGACTGAGCCTGGCAGCCAGATGTCCACCATGCTTTACACCCAGGGAAATAAAAGGTTTGTATTTGTGTGTGTGTATGTGCATGCGTGCACGTGCGTGTGTGTGTGTGTGAGAGAGAGAGAGACACACACAATCCTGGAAAGGATTGTCTTTTACCAATAAAGTTTAATTTTGAGAACTTTACTCACATTGAATAAAACCGACTTAGAACATGTTGAATTTCCCTTCCTCATCTAGCACAAATGATTCCTATATTTTAATCCCTGGACATAAAGCAGGATATTTCATTAAAATTTCAGTCCAATGACTTGTCTTAGCTGTTTGCAACACACTGGGAGGTCTGCAATGTTTCACGTTGTACATCTTCCCTGTAAATTTGAAGTTGGATTGCAGATTTCAGCTACGGGTTGCACATCTTAACAACTATAACTTGTGCAACATGAACTACTTCAAAACAACGTGTCAATTGTGCCTGAAGAGCCAAAAACCTTCTCCTAGGCATTCAGATAGCCTGGGAATCTCTGTGAAGAGCTGTGGCTGGAGCAGCATGCATGTGGCTCATGGAGAAGTTAAAGTGATGAGATGGATATCACTTGGAGAGAGAAGGGTCTGACAGATGTGGTGTGGCGAGAAGATCCTTGTGCCCTCCTCTCCTGGGGAGCAATACCAGTCATACCTTGGTGCATGAAAGCCCACGCTCATTCTGCCTGTCAAAGGTGGGGAGAGCACTTATCATCTTCCAGGAAAGGACCAGCATGACCACATCCACCAGATTCAACACAGGCACGCTTCCTACCTGAGGAAAGAAGAAAGGTGGAAGGAGCTTTTTGGAAAAAAAAAAAAAAAAAAAGAAAGAAAAGAAATGTGGACCACTCATATAGTAAGAGAGAAGCAGTAATTGGACTCTCAGGAGGACCTTTAGCTCTGGGACTTCAGTGGACATGTAGAAATGCTGTGCCCAGCCTAGAGACATCTTTATCAATATACAAGAGGAGAACACAGAGCTCCTCACGTCCAACAAATCTACATAGCCATCAATAACATTGGATAGCTTTATTGTTTTCATTAACCAGTGTCAGATTTTAATGCCAGCTGAGGCGCATGTAAAGAACGGATTGGCTTGCTTAAGATATAGTGCTCATGTGATTAGCCTTTCCACCCACCCCAGCTCATGATGCCATATGTACTGACATGACCATCTTATAGTACTGTCCAGACACCACAAAACCTGCAATTTATTTCTTCCCCCTAATGTCTACAAGAGGGAGGGAAGTGCCATTACACCCATTTCACAAATAAGGGGGAAAAAAAAAAACAAACAAACCACAGCAAGAAACTCAGCAGACAGAATCACCCCCCAAAAAAGGGTGCTAGAGTCCCTCCTAACAGACTGGCCAAGTCTTTTTCTTCTTGACATCTGTATGCGATTTGCTAATATTCCCAGAAGTGCAGATGTTACAACAGCCTTCCCTCCCACCAGTTTGCGAGCACGCTGGGAGGCCCTTCCACTTTGAAGGTTTCAGGTCACGTTTAGCCTAAATCCATCTCTTTGCAATCAAACAGAGAAACACCTGTCAGTTTTGGGGAGCATGCTTCAGCTTTAGGAGGTGAGGGACACTAAATATGGAGAGAAGAACAAAAGAACATCTGCTGGTGCTCGCCCCAGGGCAGGAGATCAAAGATCACCTATTTTCAAAGGTGGCCATACTGTCCAGGAACATAAAACAAAATAAAAGACAAACTGTGATTGATAAGTGGATTCTATCACTCCACAGAGCCCTAACAACAGAGAAAATATTTATTTATATTTCTCTATATCCCTTTATATATTGCTTCTTCCCTCCCTCAGCGCTTGTCTTTTGATTTCAGCTTGCTTAGCATTCTTTTTCATTATTGTATTCCCTGCACTTTGGATTCTGGTTTATGTTCAAGTTCTTGTTTTACTAGAAATGCTACATCCTGGTGGAATTAAAATCCAAATTGGATTTAGAGCACTGCTTAATTTGAGCTCCAGTGTCCCAGATGTTGGTTAGGTGCTGTGAACGCTGCAAAATCTAATAACGTTTCTCACCTAAAAAAGATCCATTAATATAATGCTAGGAATGAGACGTGCTGACAGCCAATGGAAGCCAAAAGAAATCCGAGTAAAGGTTGCCAAAGTGGTTTTTTCTCCCCTCGATTCCCACCCTCTCTCTGGGCTTTAGGTATTACAGCACGTGTGGAAGGCCCCTGTAACACTAGGAAATGCTGTACAGTCGTGATTTCGTAGAACAAAACAAATAGCCTTACCTCCTCTAATATTTAATCCAGATTTGTAGTTTCCCAGTGCGCCGCTGTGAAATCACCCCGTGTGGCGGGGTCCTTCGATAGCGCGGCAGCGCCAAGTCTCAAGGTGGCTGAGCTGAGGGTTATGTTTCAATTTGGCAGTGTAACGCCGTTTCCATAGACAAATTAACATTGTTTCATTTCATTTTGACACCATAATGTCTTTTCCATAGACTTGCACTGACATTGTCGTGAAATCATTGCATCCCAATCAAGTGAATGGGAAATTAGCACCATGACACAAAACACACTGAGTAAGTAACCACAGCTTAGTTTATTTGTCAACCTGAAATACCTCAGCCACCTTCAAATGCATTTTCTGAAGCACCAGAAGAGCCGAGTGCGGGAATCAACACTAACAAAACATATGCTGTAAAATATGTTCCTTCTATTCAAGATTTAGGAAAGCTTCCGAAAACGAACGGTCCTTACTGCAGGCTTTGCAGATCAGGGCTCGTGCCCTCCTTCCCTCCCTCCCTCCCTCCCTCCCCCCGCATCTCCCTCTGGGGCTTGTGTCCGAGCTGAGGGTGCCGGGGCACTCCAGGGAATGGGTGCGAGCCCTGCCTCCCCCGGCTGCTCAGCACGCTGGGTGCAGCGGGCGCTGGGGAGCATCGCTATTAGTAGTGCGGCTGGGTCAAAACGGAAAACATCTTGGAGTCTCCAGGGTTTGGGCTCAAGAGCCTCAATAGAAGTGCTACCATGAGAGCTAAATTTTAAACCACAAAAATCTCTGTTTATAGGAGAAATGTCCTGTTTACTTTAACATAGAGAACAAGAAGGGGGGGGACACGACGACAGTAGCTCAGATCACTGATTCATTAAAATTTTTGCTCTCAGACACCAACTTAACAACAGAAAATGCATTCATCTCCCAGGCTAAGCATATAAAAACACACACGATATTCCCTTATTCCAGTGACGCGTTACATGTTAGCATACCGACCTACGTAACAACTTTCATTTCTCTCTTCATCCCATCCCTACACATACAAATATTAACAGAAGTCAAAGTTGCACAGCCAGCAACTCATGTCCAAATTTCCCTCTCTCACATATATCGCACACTATTACTTTGCTCCTGGTATCTGTCACCTTCTTCTTTTGTGTCGGCCTGCTAGCAGACTTCTCCCCGCTCCCAGAATCCGCTCTCTCCTCGTTGCACCACGCACCCCTCTCTGCCCTTCCCAGTGCCTCTCCCTGCCTCTCCCTTCCTGCAGCTGCTGCCTCTGCGCATCTTGTTCCTGCATCCCACGTGTCCCTCCCGCCTCCCGTCACCTCACTTCTCGGCTTTTCAGGCAGCCGCGCCGAGGGAGCAAGGGACAAATCTTCTCATTCTCTGTCCTGTGGGTGGAGCATACCTGTAGCAACCACAGGTTATAAAGACAGGTATGTTACTATAGCTATAGTAGCCACAAGTAACTTAAGGAAATTCTGCTAGGGCTGGGCCAGATTCTGCTGCCAAATTTGAATGTACCTTTGCTAAATGTGTGTAAGAATAAGATTTTTATGGAGGATTACAGACCAAGGAAACATGGGCAGATTTTCACGTGGGTTTTAAACTCTAAGAGTATTACCCTGCCACTTCAGCTGTACCTAAACCATTTTTTTCACGGTTTTTCCTAAAAAATCCAGTCTGAGACAAAGACCTGTTTTAGAAATGTTCAGTCCAACATGTTAAAGCCTAGCAACTGAAAACACATTGAAATAATGTGACCTTATTTAGCAGCCTTGTAACTGGCCTACAAATGTAGTAGTCTTACAGATTGTGTTTCTGTGGGGTAACTGCATACATGTCCATGGGCATGCCTCACCTAGAAATCAGGTTACCCCAATCAGCCATGGGACAGCAAACCCTACAGGTCTTACAAGAGGAAGAGTGTTTTCAGTGGCACTGCAAATATATGTACTAAAACAACAAATAAAGCTTGGAGCCAGGAGAGTAAAACCAGTTTGAGATGAAAGTAGCTGGGATTAAACAAGAGATTATTTCTATTAGGCTTAAATTCTTCACTGTGAGAGTGGTGAGGCACTGGAACAGGTTTCCCAGAGAAGCTGTGGCTGCCCCATCCCTGGCAGTGTTCAAGGCCAGGTTGGATGGGGCTTTGGGCAACCTGGTCTAGTGGAGGGTGTCCCTGCCCATGGCAGGGGGGTTGGAACTAGATGGTCTTTGAGGTCCCTTCCAACCCAAACCATTCTATGGTTCTGTGATGCTAATATGTTTCACACACATGCGTCACATGTCTAAGACTAAAATGTAAAAGGAAGCTAAGCAGTTCAAGCCAGCATAAGCATACCTTGACTCTCCTTGCAGATCTGGACCTCAAAACAGCCTTTCCTCTGTGTCCCCCAACCTGCAGGTATTTCTAGAGAAAGAGACTTCAGAGTCTGTGATCTGGACTTTGCTGAGCTTCCACCTGAGCCTCAGAGAGCTCTGTCAGGGACACCCTTCCAACCCAAAACCCATCCGATGGAGGAAGTATTCCTGCTGCCTGGGGCTCTGCTTCTGTGACATTGCCAGGTGAGAGCACCAAATGATAAAGAATGGATTTTACTTTGCCACAATCATATATTTTGGGCTTTTTGAACCCAAAACTTCTGCACCTCTTCCCAAATACTTTGATTACAATGGCTAGCTGCAGGACTTCAGTTCAGTAAGGAGAATCCCACAGGAGGAGAAGGTAGTACTTCTAAAAGTGATGGTTATTTACATCTTGTGTATCAGCTCACACCTTGCACTCACTTTTAGCTGAAGGGACCACAGGGATGAGCTGAGCTATCAGCTTGTTTAACACTCGTTCAC
This sequence comes from Aramus guarauna, assembly GCA_013400195.1. Taxonomy (NCBI): domain Eukaryota; kingdom Metazoa; phylum Chordata; class Aves; order Gruiformes; family Aramidae; genus Aramus; species Aramus guarauna. The sequence goes on along the minus strand of VXBL01008491.1, from coordinate 326,168 downwards.
CCCATCCATGCACCCCTGCCAACAAGTTACTCCTGAACAGAGTTCAGCAAAGCTGATACTTGAGTGGGACTGTGCCATAATCCCCTCCCTGCAGCCTGGCCCCAGGCACTTTTGCTTACTTGTACTCATGGAAAGAGAAGGAAGAAGCACAAAATGTGGGCAAAAGAGGAAAAATAATGGAATAATTTGTTTCCACATTCAACAACAAAGCAATTGTGTTTCACTCCTACCACTTCAATCTGCTCTCCACACAAGTAAGAAGTGAATTAGCTTCAGCCAGATTCACTGTTTTAAAAATCAACTAGGCACTGCCTTTTAATTTTCAGTGTCTTCCTTTTTGATGTGTTCATATAGTTTCCACTTACACTATGTAAGAATCTCAGATATTCATGAAGAAGCAGCTGGGCCAACTCGCCTGTCACTTCACTCTCTTTCGCGCTGCCCTGACAGCACGAAGCAGATGAACTCTAGTGGGTATCACCCTCTGGAAGATTTCCCTTGCCTGATGGGAACCCTCTGTTGTCATCAGGCTGTTGGCCAAAGCACTGACTTGGGAGGTGTTTGCCTCTTCCCAGCTGGCATCAAATTACTGTAACAGCCTCCCGGCTCTTCTAGAATATGTAGGAGTTTAGGATTAAACTCCCATCCTGTTTGTAACAACTGTATCCAGAATCACATTTCTCTTATCCATCCCACCCCTCGGGTGAGGCGATGCAGCGCTCGGATGGAGCTGGGCCATGGCACACTGCAGAGATTCCTCCATCCCGAACGCCAGCCCCAGGCTCACGGTGCTGCCTGGGGACCTGGGAGCATCTTGCTGAGCAGCCCCATCCTCCAAAAAGTGTGCACATCCTCCCTCTCCCTCCCCCTCTGAGCAGGGAGTCCTCAAGAGGCAAACTCCGACCCTCCGGTACCATACTTGCACCCTTAACTACTCTTTCATCCAGAACCATGGTCTATAATGGTCCGTGGACCATTTTGCCCCTCTACAATCTTTTTATACAGCTCTAAGTGGCCAGAATAGGGACACAAATCTTGCTCCCAGATGTTGCCTCGACTGCTGTATATCAGATTGTTCAAAGTATTCGGTGCTGAAAGACTAATTAGGACTCTTTAACTATAATTCTCATTTCCTCCATTCATTTACCTTAGCAGAATCACTTTTAGTTACATTATCTTCTAACTCTTTACATGGAGAATGCACCACAAAAATCCAATCTGGCTTTTGTGATCATTTTGAATTGCCTTTCCAACATTTTTTAGTCTCAAGTTTATGCTTATTCAAATTCTAGTTAGTCTGTTTATCAAAATCCGATGCGGAAAATATGCTAATTGGCAGAGAAGCCCATTTTTTCAGTGTCAACTTACTCGTGCTGGATTCCTTACAAATGGAGCCGTAGTTTATTTTACAGGATGCCTCCCAGCCCGCAACTTCCTCAGGTATCCGATGCAAACCGAGAAGCGTGCCCAGCTGACATCCTCCCGGGCTCGAGCCGATTCAAGGGCTGAAACCACAACCGTGATAAGTGCACTGAAAAGATTACTGATGAGAAAGCTGCTTAGAACAAGGCTGCGAGCGGTCATGTTGCTTTCATTTTTAAAAAGCTGTCAGTAAGAAGTTGCCCCGTCAATACAACTCTTCTGCAAACTGGCGTTTGCCTGCTATTCAGGACCCGCATTGTTATTGTTGTTGTTTGGCTGGTGGCCTGGCTGGGGAGGGAAGGAGAAAGGGAGGCAGACAAAAGCGAAAAAAGAACTTGGGAATCATTTCAAGGCCTAAGATGCGGACAGGTTTGCCGAGAGATATCTTGGAACCGTACAAGGTAAACACGGTCTAAATCACCTGCTTTGGGAAGATAAGTACCGCGAGTTCTCTAAGCTAAATGTACACCGCTGAAATTTGATTGAAAACTTTGCGATGTGAAGACTGAAAATCACAAGAAGGAGGCAGGCAGCGTTTAATCTCCTGTTGGATGACAATTCAAGATAGACTGATAGAGATACCTGCTGCCTGATAAACCAGTCAATATTGTAGATGGTAGATACTTGCAGGAAACAGACACTGCGCAGGGGGAAAAAAATCCTTGGTATTTTTATATTTTCGTCCTGTTCTCAGCTCCCTGCTAAGCAAGAGGAGACCTGTATTTTCCTCTGTTAAGTTATTGGACTTCAGACGCTGCCAGCACCCAAATTTCTTTTAAAGAGCATGTTGCTTAAGGTAAGAGTAACACATATACAAAATGTATGGACAAAATCCAGGGTATTATAAGTGCCTGGAAACCACAGCACGATAGAAACCAAAGGTGACAGATCCTGCCACAATTCCCTCTTAATTTTTTTTCTTGTCTGTTATGAAGAATTATTTGCCCGCGAACCTATTGCAAACTGAATGGTGGTTTGTACTAGCAGTGGGTCTTTTGAAGGAGTGTACCTGGCTGTGAGACCAGGAAAAAACCCAGACCGTGAAGTTTGAAAAAGCACGAGGAGATCACAGACAAGCAGAAAGCACTATTTACACTTCTCTTTGAAAGGACTTGGATGAGTCGGTGTATACATATTCTCACCGCAACGCTTCAGTTTTTGTGTGCACCTATCCTTCGCGTTATGTTTATTATGAGAGCTAAGACAGCAGGCTTTCTAACAGCTCTCTGCTGCTGCTGTCTTACTATGATTTTCCTATCTTTTAATTAAAAGTATATTTCACAGCCAAGCCAAATGTTTTATAATAACAAGAAGGAAACGCAGGAAAACTTTTGACCTGCTGTGGACTGAACATACTTCTTCTTGCCATGCAACGAGACTAAATCATCGCATGTGTTGCTGATGGACATTCATCATTATTTCTTCCCAAACTGAAGGCATATTTCATTTTCCTGATCCTGGATTTTCTCCAAGTTTTGCAGGAAAATGTTGCTGCCATTGGAGCTTGTTGCTGTATGTCACCACCTGCTGGTAAATGTCAGTTGAGGGTTTCTGTCTTGATTGCGCAGATGAAACAGCGTAGACAAGGACTTTTATCTTCCTTGATAGAGACAGATAGGTGGCCACAAAGAGAACATATGTTATTTAAACAGATTTTTGGTCTTGAATGCATATATTCAGACCAAGTCTGTTTGTATAACATGCAATCTGGATCCTGCAAGCCATTACTCAGGCAACTAATTCTTAATAAAGGAGAAAAGATGCTGTTGCATAGAAAAGGTTACCAATGTGGGAAAATGTTCGTGGACTCCCCTGGTTCACAGACCTGAGTTTGCTAGAAAAATAAATGAAAGTTTAAAAATACATGGTATAGGCTGCTGCAAAATGTAATTAAAAATAATGTAGAGTGAAAACTCACAAAAACCTCCTAGAGAAAGTCTCAGATTTACATTTCCTCATCTATGCTATTTGTTTCACAGGTTTAAGGATGAGAGTTTGGCCTTTTCTCATCTTCTTTTTCCCCAGATATTTTTAGAAATCATCTTTTTGAATATGAAAGCATATTTTGAATCACCTCATATTTATTCTATCCACTCTAATAGGTAAACGTGCATTGCAGTGTGGGCACTAATGCTGATAATTCATATCATTTATCTGATAGATCAGGAGCCATTACGGCCTGTTGTGTAAATTCATATTTTGGCACTCTTTAAAAAGTGGATTATTATTGACCCAATAGACCGTAACAGCTCCAAAGAAGCCATTACTGTCTATTGTGTAAATCCTTCATGGCGCATGTTTTATTGACCCTTTGGAGCCATCATGGTCCGTCTTGTCAATCCGGATGCCATGCACGCGTATTAAGGCTGCCTGCGTAATATCCGTACGGAGCAGTAGTCGCATTATTGATGCGTGCCCCTACGAAATTACATTTTGAGCCACGTCAGCCGGCTGGTTTTTCCTCAGGTTCCAAAACACCTATTGTTCTGTTTCGCATCCTGAACTAAAGATGAGGGCTACAAAAATCACCTGAAAATAATGAAGCCGTTATTCTTTTTTTTTTTAAAAAAAAAAAAAAAAAAAAAAAAGAGAGAGTTAAAATCAGGCTCACCTTCACCAGGAGGAAAAGAGAAATGGCTGTGGGTGGTGAGACCACCGTAACTCTTCCCTGTGACCCCCTCTCCTCTCCCAGCTGCACACATATAGGACGGTCCTACATGAAGGAAATGTCCTCTCCTCCTTCCAGTGTCCACAAAAGCCACCTTGTCGGACAGCAGGGTGGCCAGTTTGCCTGCAAAGGGGGAAGGCTGAGCAGGGTTTGCCCTCGGCCGTGAGATGACCAACCTGCACAAGGAGCGAGCGGGCTTGCGCACACCGCCGGGCGAAAGGGCTTATACATGACTCGTGCGCTGAGGTGCCTGCGTTTGGGGGCTTTAATGAGAAACAGAAAGGGAAAAAGCGAGGCCCCAGTGGAAAGCCAGTCCTGAGGGAGTGCCTGCCGCGGCTTCCAGCCTGGAAATGCTCGCCTGGCCAACCCTGCAAACCAAACTCCTGAAAATCCTTCCTGCCTGAGTAACCCCTCCATAGGGGAGCAGCGTGGTCCGCCCCGAGCATCGCTCTGCCCGGCGCACGTCCGTCAAGGCAAACACAGCTCGTCGTCAGGAGCCCGTTACCTGCAGACGGCCTCACTCCCTTTCTTCAGTGAGTCCCAAACAAAAACCGCACAGAAACCACATAACCTGAGCTGCCTCCAAAGCAAAGTCTTCCTGAGGCCAGATCGAATTCAGCTGAACAGCCAGTGGGGCTAAGTTCAACCTGCAGCTGCCTAAATACTTGAATTATTCCTATGCCTGGCATAATAAAGATCTAGTGTTGGCAGTGGTTGCTTGTCTTATACATTCATAAATATTTATCCAAATATTAATGAGCAGAAAAACAATTTATTTCTTTTTTTCCTAATTGTAACATCAATTCTAATATGTTTTGTTATTTAGTCACCTCACAAGTAAATTGATTTTCTTATCCACCAATAGGTATTTAAATGTTTTACAAGTGCATGCCAGGATCCTGAAATGAGAATCGTGTTTGGAACTTGTAGCAGGGCTGGTACTTTCAGATTTTTTTTTTTTTTTTCTAACACAGTAGGAGTTATGTAATAAAAATTCAGCATAAAGGATGGGTAGGGTTTCATGTGATATACATCTCTGAAGGCTTCTTCAGACAGTGCACAAATACAATGTACACGTGCAAAATGCACAGCGTGCTGCAGAAGAGAATTTGCTCCTACTGTTCCTCTACATGCTTTTTTTTTTTTTTTTTCCTTTTCACATAGACGTACCTCTTGTGAATAATACTGGCACAATTCATGATTTCCAGTTGCAAGTGCAGGTATCTAATTTCCAAGATGGCATTCAAGAATTCTTCCGGAAATTTAGTTTCCAATTCAGCAGCCTGCTAAAGCACACGGTTGGTTGAATGCACACAGAGAGTCCCAGCAAAGTCAGCTACCTGCTTAGCCACCTTGCTACATTGGGGCCTGGCTTTTCATAGAGCTCAACAACTTTTCATCACCCACCTAGATAATGAAAGATGCAGGTAATCTGACCTTGCGTAGTAACTGAAAACTTTTTCAGCGATATTACTTGTGACAGCTGTATATTTCCTCAGAGGGGAAGATAAAGCCTCTGGTCTCTGCAATTCACTAAAAGAACACTTTATTAGTCCAACATTTCCTTGTGGTGTGGCTGGAAATTTTATCGGGTGCTCACCGACATCCTGCTGTGCATTAGTGCCAGAGGACCACGGCAAACAGCCTCTGGTGCTGATAAGGATTAGCCACGACAACCTCTTCTTCCTGCGTAGGTACCCATGAGCTCACTAGGTGGTACGTACGGGTGATGGAGCTTCTCTGACATCAGTGCGATTACATAGTGATCCAGGAGGCTCTTCTATTTTGTGCAGTCCAGAGATGCCTCCCAAATGAGGAAAGCGGGAGGCTTTGCCTGTCTTTTGCATGGACTTATTTTGTCATTTGCCTTTTGATAGTGGTTCATTTGTCATTACCCCGACAAAGAGAATAAAAAGGTCCCCTGATTTAGTAGAAGTATGCAAAATCCTTTCACCTTTTCCCTAATGAGATTGAGAAGAATATAGGTAGACCTGATATCGATGAAGTTCATACCCAGGACACAATGTTTACCAAACACATTTATTTTATAAATGGTAGCTTTACCTCTCTTCTAATTCACTTATTTTTAGAGCTAGGAATTGATTTGTTCAGAGGTAAGAATAGCAGCTTCACCACCAGCTTCAGGGGAGTTATACCCGATACACACTGGTGTAAGCACAGGCAAAATTTCAACCCAGTATCCTGGCTTAAGGGTGCTTTCCTTCTCCTCCGGGATTTCCGAGACAAGGGACAAATCATAATATTGCCAAGTGAACCCCCCACGAGGAGAGGGCAAGGGGGTCCAGCAGAGCTCAAGGTGTATTACAGCCAGATTAAGTCAGGAATAAGGACTGCACCTTCTGGGAATATTATGTACACCTTCCTGGTCCCCATTTTAGCTACAGGAAAGGGAGACTAGACCAGGCAGCTTCATCTCAACACTGTAAAAAATTGCACTCCACTATGCCCCCACTGCCACAGTTCAGATCAGAAAAATAAATTAAAAAACCCCCTTCACTAACCATTGTCGCAGTTTTTCAGGGTTATAGTAGAAACTCCCAGGGTCTGATACTCTTCTGATTCAGCNTTTTCAGGGTTATAGTAGAAACTCTTCTGATTCAGTGCATAGCCTAATGCTGTGGGGTTTTTTTATATGCAAACAATAAAATCTCGCAGTCTGGATTTTTATATTTGTCTCGTGTTCCACTTCTGTTCACAAAAGCATGGACGAGCAAACCTTTGCGTGGCTCTCTGAGGGCACACAGCCGATGGGCTGCCTGAAACAGCGGTGCCACTGAGAAAAAATACAGCCAAAATTTTCAGTGTCGGGATCACCTCACTCATAAACTCCTGACAGATCGAACACACCGGAGCTGGAATTACTGGAAAGATGATGATTTACCTTCAGACTTCCCAACTGCAGCCGACTTTGAATCCTGCCACAAAAGGCAAACAAAAAAACCAAGGAAAATATGTGATGACTTTGTGTTTTTCTATGACAACCAACATCATTTATGACCCATTATGTAATGACTCAAGCATTATACATTGAAAAGCTGTCTCAAAAGACATTGTAAATAAACATTTCTGGTTTGCAAACAGGAAGCCAGAAATATTACTGTGGAAGCTGAGAGGATGGGGTTAGATTCTTGAAACACAAAAGTGATTTGTTTTTTCCTTCCATCTCTCCCAAATTCATGGTGCAGTCATATTGTTATTAGTTAATGCATGTCATTTTCTCTCCACCCTTACAGCTAAAATATAACTTTCAAAAAAAAAAAAAAGAACAGTGATAGAAAGACAGACTAGATAGATACAAGATGAGGAGGAAAAATGGTAAAAAGAAAAATAGGAGGTTTAAAGTATTTGGGGGTACAGGCATTCAAACCAAGAGCTGGAAGAGTCTAACTTCCAACAGTGGCCCACTGCAAATATTTCAGCAGAAGGCACAAAATCACAAATAAATTTTCCCGTGGGGAAGCACCTTCAAATTCCACATATTGCATATATCAGTTACGTTCTGCACCATGCAGGGGGAGGTTTTTCAGATACATGTAGTCATCTTGGCAATGACAAGTGTACCAAAGAGAGGTAATAGCTTTTATTAGCCTAAGTATTTCCAGAAAAGGACAAGTTTGGGGGCTCACAACTCTTCTTCAGGAATGAAACAAAACCAACAACCTTCAAGCTAGGCTTTGCTGCTTCTTTTTCAGACCTGAAGAAGTGTCTGTATACTCAAAATCCTGTCTGGTTTTTTGTGGTTTTTTTTTAGCTCTGTTTCTCAGTGCAGTAACTATCTCCCTACAAACCCTGCTCGGCTCCTACCCTTAAGCCATTACAACTACTACAGCACTACTAACTACCTGCCCTCGGCTTGAGTGAAGCAAACTCCCGACAGCGAAAGGGTTTAACCGGCCAAATTTCACTCCTCTCTCCGCAGCCCAGGGAGGGGGGTAATGCCGCCGACGCCGGCGCAGCCCCCCCAGGTCCGGAGAAGCCCGGGCTCGCAGCCGACGCGGGAGTCAGAGGAGAACTCACCACCAGCTTCCATCAGAGCAGGATCAGGCCCTTTCTCCTTTTGACATATTTCAAAACATCCCCTTTTTTCTATGCTAACTGCTCATAACAGTTGCCTGGCCCAGGCATCAAATAAACACTGGCTTTTATATCCCAGCACTAGTGTTATTGTGAAGGAAGTGTTCAGTCAAACAATACCGCTGAACAAAATCTTTTCTCCCACTGATGTCGTGTGACAATTTTTTTTTTTTTTTGCTTTAACCTGAATTTCTAACCCATTTTAAACCTGCCGTTTTTTCACACATTAATGGGAAGATTTTTTTTTTTCTCTCCTTTCTCTGCTTTTTTCCCCCCCTTCAGTAGATGAACTTTAAATGCAATAGTGTGCTCATCCTGAGTGACCCTGCCTGCTGGGAGTAATTGTCTAGAGGAGAATAGAAGAATCTAAGAGCTTTTGTGCGAGGGAATAGAGAAGACAGACTTTATTATGATTCTGAATCGTAAGCGCGCTCTCTTTTTTTTTTTCTTTCTGTCTCTCCCTTTTTTTTTTTTTTTTTTCGGGTTCTAACAGCTGTTTCCCATCACAACCGGTGTTTGAAAGACACAGCAAAATTGAGTGTATCAGTATCACAATTAGTTTCACAGGCGGCTAATAACTTACTTGCCAGCCATGCCTGATTTAATCAGGACAGTCCTGATTTATGGTTGTTTGTCCCAGTGTCCGATTTTCCCTGCCAGCTCCATCACAAGGAGATGCATGCAGCCTGCTTCTGCGCTCCGTCAGGGCCACCGGTTCAGTACGGTGGGCTCACTGCACCGGAGGGGAAAAGGAGGAGGCAGCTTAAATGAGAAGTCTGGAGTCCTCTAACACAACTAGGGAAACATATTCTTCTTCCTGTGATAAACGGAGCGGCTCACACTGGTGCAGGCGTGCCAGGCTGACTTGCAGGGGCTTGTGCATTTATCAAGGTATCTCACAGTGACCTGCTACCCCCCCTCTTCCCTTGTGACCCGGAGGAACCTCCTGGGTTAGGGTCAAGAGGTGATTTTAGCAGCACATTATCTCAAGCCTGCAAGGCCCCGAGCTGCTGCGAGTGAGTCTTCTGTCAATGGTGCCAAATTACGCGTGGCTCATTTTTGCAAAGTGATCTACTGCTGCTGCTCATTGGGGACAGAGCTGAGACCATCCAACTCATTTTTCTTAGGACTGCAAGCTGGTCTGGAGGAAGTCCCAGCAACGAGAGCCCGGCTCATGCCTTTCTCACTCAGCAACTCTACTCCTTGGAGTTGAAAAAAATGTCTGTGAGAAGCTATTTAACTTATTGGTTGTATCACTTAAAAGATGAGATCTGAGATAGCCTTGCCTATGGATGCAAAAGGGCCGGAAAAAGGAAAGGAGAAAACGGGTTTGTAGGAGGCTAGGGTGGCTATACCACTGTTCCTCCCACGTAAGGCAAATGTAGGCACATCTTTTCCTTGAAGAACACAGAAAAGTAAGCAAAGCTGTGTTATAAACAGGCATCTTAATTAACACCTGCACGGCCCTTTAGGGTGGGTTTCCCCACAGCCACCCGCAGGTTGTTCTCCTTCACGTCTCTCTGAAGGCTGTCTTTGCCGGGATGGTTACAAGACCAAGGCAGCGACTAAGCCACCGCTGAGCCGAGCCCACTGCCCACCGCTGTCTCGCTTTTACCTTGGGCTCCCCAAGGTAAGGCAAGGTAAAAGGTCTGTCTGTGTTCACTGGTTCTCTCTCACCTTTCAGTTCGGTTTGGTTTTGCTCGTGTTTCTGAAGTGCGGAGAAGGTTGAGGTCCAAATCCATGGCTGCGGTTTCTAGGTGCCACTACAGTAACGATCACCCTCAGGGACATCTAATTAGTAGAGCTGTATCACGTTCATGTCAGAGGGAGCCTGTGCATCGTGATTAAAGTGTTTTCAACCTGCGAACAGCGGTTTTCTGCTTTAGTTTGAAAGGTTGTCGTGGAAAATCCCCTGTGTCACCTGTTTTTAAAGATGTGCGTTACACTCCTATAGTTAGCTCTGCAACGTGAAAGACAAGATGGGCCTTGTCATCACCTCCTTAAGTCAGGGATCCAGAATCCTCAGGCGCCCAGTTTGAAAGGGGAGATGCAACCAGATACTTTGCACCTTCCTTATATGCGCTGGGGGGTCATGCTGCAAGGGCATTGCTTAGGGCTGCCACACAGTCCTGGTCCTTGCCCTCAGGAGCTTACCGTTTGGGTAGAAAGGCAACAAACTCACTTGCAGACTTGAAAACAGGAGGATTTTTTTTCTTATTTTCGTCTTTTCTTACTTTATATATAGCCTTTGGTAATGCATGACAGAGAACACACAGTAATTCAAAGCACGACAACTAACCAAGCTGCAGGAGAGGTTACTGACTATTTCCGTAGATGACAGGACACAAGCAGAGGCCACAGCACATGTGTTTTTTTTTCCAGCTGGAAGAGTCAAATCTACATTTGCACACCCCTGTCTCCTTAAGGAGCAAGAATGGGAGCATCTCGTTGCTGATTTCACTTAATTTTAAATAGATTCAAAATGCAAATTTGCGTTCAGGTTTTCCAGCTGAATAAAAGACCGCTTGCACAATACCCCTTACAGGAGGTATTCGCACTGCTTCAGCTGGAACGTTTCGCTCCACCTCCGGGGTTTCCTATCAGCTGTTTCTAGCTGGGCCTCCCTTCAGTACGGGGACACGGTGACTTGCCGGACAGCAAGGACCAGTCTCTCTGTACGGTTCTTTATGGGGGACTTAAGCTTTTCCCAGAGGCCTTTGGAGGGGCCTCATGCTCTTTGTTTCAAGCTAACGGGGACTGAGGCAGTCTGGCAACCTTAACTGAGGCAGCAGCCTCATTTTTAGGCTTTACAGTACTCAGCTTAGGTCCTAAACCAGAACCTGGATCTAACTTGTCCACACAAGCAGGTAGCCAAGCACGTGGATTTGAGTGCTAATGTCTCCATCCTCTTTCAGAAGGGCACCTCATCCTTTCCTCGTCAAAGGTGGCAGAAAGTGGGACTGGAGTTGCAGTGACTGCGGTAAAAAATCTGCTCTTGGTATTACTTCTTGCCATTCTCTTTTCTTCCTCTGTTTACAAAAAAGTCAGACCACGTTCAATGGTATCAGTGCAACCCAACCATGATACTCCTTGAGCAGTTAACACACACGCACATACGAAGAGAAAAAGAAAAAGAAAAAGTGACAGTCTATCTGTCTCACTTGGCATGTTTATATGTCCTTCTTAACCATAAAAAAGAAGCCTGTTTACAAAGTGGAGTGTCGGTAACATTGTGTAGAGGAACACTTATCTGAGAAACTTTGATCTCCTCCTGAAGCACCATTACTCTGAGACCGAAGGGCTAATGGCTCTTTGGGTGGGAGAGAAAGTTTTTCAACAGGAAAAGAAGGAAGTTTATTGTGCTATCTAGTGGACACATTTAGAAAATCCTGCTCCTCGGAAATAAGTCGTGGCTGTGTCACCGGCAGCCTTATCCCACATCGCGCAGGCTGCTGGATGGGGCAGCGGGGGGGGGATAGAACAAGACGTTGAGGCCTCCTGTAATGGGATAGTGGGGACGTTGTTACTCTAAGGCAGGCCTGCTATCTCACTCATTGAAGTAATGGACATATTAATGGAGCTGAGAGCTAAACCAGACACATAGCCTGCCTATTGAAGCTAACGTTTTCCATTTACAGGCTCCGCATTTTACAATACTGATTCACGTATCTAGGTCCTACTTGAGTGAGTAATCGTATTGGCTTCGACGGCACGAGCAGAACATTGGCCTCAGCAGCGGGAGTAACAACCACTGCCAGGAGAGCGATGGGATCAGATCCTAAAACATCTAGTGATGAGTTATCATTAAAAAATAAAAATACAAACGCTTTTTTTGAAAAGAATTGTGAATTTCTGGGATCCAAAAAGCAGCCTGAAAAATGCACATAAGACTCAGGTAGATTTGGTTTCAGATAGGTCAGAAATTCCAGAACAACAACATCATTTACTCCACTGCCTCTGCAAAAGCAGCACAAAATCTTGCCCGATCCTTTTTTACTTTCTAATTTCAAGTTTGCCAGATATGCCTAAGATGCTGAGGTTCACTTGATGCTTCGCTGCAGTCACGGATTTGGGTCTCTCGGATCCTTCCTGCAAACATATTTCTCTGAAGTGTTTGTCAAATTGAAACTTAATAGCACAGACCTTCATCACAAACATAAGCAGCACCTCCGGAGGCTCACACATCACCGCTCTTCGCTTGCATCTGTCCTGCCTCTCTCCATTTTATTTCTCTGTATTGCCGCTTGCACTTTTCAACTTCTTATATCTGCGGCTGAGTCCTTCATTCAAAGGCCGCTGAAATCCTCAGGAGCCCGTCCGATACCTGCCGCCGGCTTCCGGCCCCGCACTTGTGCCCCGCGAGCCCTGATGGCTTCCTTCAAGGCGCTGAACAACCCCATTAACTAATCTTGTTAAAAATATTCCTTCACTAGCTGGCCTTTGAACAGTCACGTCTATTGTATAAACGCATATTTCTCTTATAAACATTCCTGGGGAGACAATATAGAGATAGGCTGGAGCTGTCTTTTGCAAGCTGCTTGGCCTGTTGAAACAATTAGCTTGAAAGACAGACTTTAAAAGATGAGGGGTTTGTGCCCGCAAAAGAAAAGCAGCGGCTTCAAAAGAGTGTGATTTATACGAAAGGGAGAAAAAATAAAAGGAAGCAGAGTAGTTAGGCTCATTGAGTTTCCATCCTGTAGTTTCCTTATTTTGCTAGACTCTGAAAGACCGCAGCCAGGCTCTATAGAGAGTGCACATTTGAACCCAGATTTACTAATGACTGATACAGCAGTCACAAAAGTTCAATTTATGTCTGTCTTCTTCCAAAAAACCGAGGCGTTCGTAAGCCACCGTATTTTTTGGTGGGAGACAAATAAGGCAACTGTTATTGCAGGGCATTTAAAATAGATAATACCCCGTTTGGAAAACAAGATGAAGTACCCTTCAATCTGGCATAGCCTTGAAACATTTACAGAAAGCCTTTTAATGGAGATTTAGTGCATGTATAATAATAACACAGAGTTTGATACCCTCTAGGAAAAAAACTGCCCGGCACTCCTTTAACAACCACAATTACAGCACAAGTTGTTATACCTAAAGTTAATAAACTGGAATTAAGATTCTGAATAAACTTTATTAACCAGCAGGAGCTGGTGTCTTCTCCCCCTTGCAACTGTCCCACAAGCACCAAAGCCCCTGTGTTTATCCCTTGGTTTACCTTTCCTGGGGCACGCAGCCAGCTCTGAAAGCCCTGCCTGGGACTCAGATATACTGGGGCCGAGCCAAAAAAGTATAATTAAAAAAAAGAAGNGGGCGCAGGCTGGCGGGGCGCGGAGCGGGGCGGAGCGGGGCGGAGCGGGGCGGCGGCAGCCGAGCGGTGCGGGCGACACCGTGTGGCCGCAGGCGGGAGCACCCCCCGCCGCCCGCACCCGCGCGAAGGCCGCGGGGATTTCGGTGTCGGAGGCCTCGGTGGGCGCCTCCTGCCCCCTCTCGGCCACGCACCCCTGTCCCCGAAATGCCCGGGGACAGGAGGTCAGTTCTTTGCTTTGAAACCCAGCGGTATCGGTTAAATGGGTGCCGGAGGAAGAACGTGCCTCACCATAACTTTGGGTGCGGGCGAGGAAGACATTTGCCTTTGCGCTCCATTTTAGGCAGCTGCGGGCAGGGGAGCCAGGAGGGCGATTTGCATTTTTGACCCAAACTGCTTAAGAAAGTGGGAGGAGATGAAGGCAGCACGCTCCAGTCTGTGCCTGTGCAGTTTCTGGGTCAGATGTCCTCGCGGGGAGATGGCTTTATTTAGACAGAGTAGGTGATGATGAGATATCATTTCTTGGGCCAACAGAATTACAATGCATGTGGTTTGGGCCTCTACAAGTCTGTCCTCAATTATTTTTGTTTATTTTGGTGCTTCCCCAAGTCTTTCAGATAGAGTGTCTTCACTTGGGTTTTTTTGTTCTTTCAGGAACAGGGACAAGAATCCAAAATCCAGGCCTCATCTGACAGCACATCCCTGTGCCAAAAAGGCCAAAGCAGTTGTAATTGCTGTCAGAAATTAGCTTTCAACAGGCCCCTGCGAGCAGAGGCAGCGAAGAAAAAACAATTCTTCCCTTCCTTGCCCCCCAAAATGCCGGTGAACTGCCCCGCCGACAGAGAAGGGCCAGCGGTGGAAAGGGCGTGCTGTGGAGTCATGACCTCTGCTAATGGACCTCCTGCTTCCGAAGCTGTTCAGTACTGCCACCTGCTCTCCCCAGAGACGTTAAATAAGCAAAGCCAAAATATTAAAGCTTTGTAACGTAGCTGCTGTCACAGGTACAAAAGGAGGCTAGATGGTTCCTTCAGGATATGTTAAATTTGAAGCATATAAACATTTTGTGTATGATGGTGAGTGTCCCATTAGCCTTTCCCCCTGCTAAACACCATGGGGACATTTCAGGTTCCTGAATGTAGATTTCTAGCTCTAATTTAGATGCTGTGGGATTTCCAAAATATCTGCATGACCTAAAAGAGTTGATATACGAGCTGCAGAAGATCCACATGTTTCCAGAGAAGTGGCTGATTGCCAGGTGGGATAGTCAAGAACATCTAAAATGGCACCAGAAACAGATGTTTAGGTAACTTTATCTCACCCACGTATCCAAATTTTTTGCCTTGTACCTTGGTTAGGTACAGACACTTAAAAAGTGTTTAAACATCCTCTGTACACAGCCAAAAAGAATTCAGGTGGAAGATCACCAAGAATCAGGTAGTGTTTGAATTAGGACAAGTGCAGGCTAGGAAGTCACTGGAGTTACAGTGGTGGATGCTGCACCTCTGTGTTCATGCTCAGAGACTTTAGCACAGATTTTGCTTGCATTAGCCCTGAACTGACCTTATTAGTTCGGTGGAAGAACCATACCTAGTTCCTGGCCATCCAAACCTCATCTCAAGCAGCGGACAGCAGAAGACTGTGCATCTTCTGCTGTAACCAGGTCAAACAAAGCACCCAGTGTCCATCCAAACCCTCTTAGTACCTCTCTGTTGTTAAACAAGTTTTAAGAGAAAGGAAGTCACTTTTACTCCAGCAAAATGTATGTTGAGATGACTGATCACAAAACTGGAAACAAGGTCACAAAATAGAAAAATAATGAAGAGTATTTATAGGTACAACCTTTCAGAACAGAGCTCTTCTCTTAAGATACAATGTCTAGGTGTATAATGGGAAAGCCATCTCATCTTCGGATCAGTGTAGAGAAACTATTGAAGCATCTTCTTAAGAACCATAGCTTTCTTCCTGGCTCATCCCTCAATCTAAGGAAATACCTTCAATGACAGCTTAAATCAACAGATACACAGAAAAGAGACCATTCTTAAGCCTACTAGGAGCCATGGCACCTTTCTTCTCCTCCTCCCTGTTAAAGCAAGAAATGTCTGGTGCCGGGAATAATGTGACTACAGCTTTATTTCTGTCACCTGGGGGGGAAAGAGGCTTCTTTCTCACTGTGGTAGTTCAGCTTCACCTGAAATCTGGTTCACTCCTCTTGCAACATAAATGGAGCAAGATTATTCTCAAACCTCCCTCACAGATTTGATTTAGGTAACGCTTTTTCTGCTAGTTGCAATACTTCATAGTCATGTATCTTAAAAATTAATGATTATATCAAACCTATACATATATAATTTAACATAAAATGATAACACCATAGTTAGCGGGTTGCCTCCAGCATAGCAAAGAAGCCAAGCATGACACAAAAATATTCTGAATGCCCAAGGTAGGAATAGATGCGTTTGTGTTAAACACAGCTTATTTTGGGGAACTCTTAAAATACCCTTGCTCTACATATGTTAAATGCACATTTATCATTAATCTCTGAAAACTAGTGCCCACTGTTCCATGCTACAGCTCTAACTTTGCATGCTGCAAGCAGCCACTGGAGATGTATGTTTTGTCTAAGGCTATGTATAGCATGGCACTTTTTGGCTTGCATTGTGTCCCTTGGATATAATATGATGCAATACAATATTATAAGAAAGACTAATATAACAACTTCTGTTATTATAGCTGAATTTAAACTGCCTTCCCTGATCGGTGACTGCTCTATTGACTGGCCTGACAGCAAATCTTCCAGTTTATGCCATAATATGAAAGGACAAGCAAGTTTCCGCACCTAAAAATACCACAGAGCCACTGATTTTGCGTCGGGGTGTGTGGATCCATCAGGAGCACAGCAGTCTGTTCTGTGTGGTGTTTTGCAGCACTCCAATGACTCAGATGTTGGGATTCTTGCAGGAGGACTTCCCTTCTGCTGTGGAAAAAGCACCTAGAGGTGGTGCTGGTGGCCTGGGAAAGTGGTGGTACCCCTGCCATGAGACTTCTTCCCTTCCTTTCCCATTAAGTTAATTTAGCCCATGACTTTGGGCTCCATCTGTTATGATGGTCACTCAGGACAGGACAGGTGGTGTGTTGCATGGAGTTACTGGGCACCAAAACCAGCTCAGGTCAGGTCACTGCTGCACTTGCCCTGCTTCTTGTAAAACTTGTCCTCCATTACCTGCTATAGTAATTCCTATAACATGCAACTCAAATCCCGGGTTACAACAATTTAAAGGTGTGTCCATTACATTCTCCATCCCCGGTCTCTTTGGACCACACCATGGGGTTTGACATCATGACGAACTCCTTGCCTTGCCCCTGCTCTGGGTTGGACTTGCCCACAGACTGCAGTCCTTTAGGGGAGTACCTGCTCCAAGTGGAGCCTTATCCATGAGCCACAGTCTCTCCAGGGGTATACCTGCTCCAGCACAGCCTGCCCCACAGCCACAGTCTCTTCAGAAGTAAACCTGCTCCAACATGGCCTTATCCATGGCTGCAGTTCCTCCAGAGGTGTACCTGCTCTGTCATGGGCTTTTCCATGGCCACACACTGGCATGCTCCAGCATGTCTCATGCACAGCCACTGATGCTTCAAGGTGTATCTGCTGCAGCATGGACTCATGCAGAGCCACAGATGCTTTGAGATGTAACTTCTCCAGCATGGACTTATCCTTATCCATAATCCCTTCAGAGGTATACCTGCTGTGGCACAGACATAACCATGACCGCAAACACTTCAAGATGTACCTGCTGTGGTGTGGACTTATTCACAGCCTCAAACACTTCAGGGTGTCCTGCTCCCACATGGACTCATCCACAGGTCACAGTCCCTTCCACTCAAGTTCCCACTGGGATTCCAGCAGGTCCAGGACAGCAGCACAGAAACAGCAGCAATGCTCTGGCCATCAGCCAGCCCAGGTACATCACCATTGCTGTTATCAAAGTGTTCCCAGGCACAGCACAGTCAGATGATCAGCAGTGCAGCAGTGCAGCGAGCAGTGAAAGCAAGAAGCAGCCACTAACGAGCACTGGAGTCGAATATACAGTAAGGCAAGCTAGCCCCATGGCAAGCACAGGAGCCTGCCAGTTAATAGCTAAACAGCAATAACAGGTATAAATTTGATCCAGCACATTCCAATCAAACCTGTCGTTACCTCGAACCCTTCAAGCCCCACCTTGGGTGCCAAAAAGGACTGTCATGGTTTCATCCCAGCCGGCAACTAAGCCCCATGCAGCCACTCACTCACTCCCCCCACAGCGGGATGGAGAAGAGAATTGGAAGGGTAAAAGTGAGCAAACTTGTGGGTTGATATAAAGACAGTTTAATAGGTAAAGCAAAAGCCACACACGCAAGCAAAGCAAAACAAGGAATTCATTCACCACTTCCCATGGGCAGGCAGGTGTTCAGCCATCTCCAGGAAAGCAGGGCTCCATCACCCGTAATGGTTACTTGGGAAGACAAACGCCATCACTCTGAATGTCCCCCACTTCCTTCTTCTTCTCTCAGCTTTATATGCTGAGCATGACATCACATGGTATGGAATATCCCTTTGGTCAGTTGGGGTCAGCTGTCCCGGCTGTGTCCCCTCCCAACTCCTTGTGCACCCCCAGCCTCCTCGCTGGTGGGGTGGGGTGAGGAGCAGAAAAGGCCTTGGCTCTGTGTAAGCACTGCTCAGCAGTAACGAAAACATCCCTGTGTCATCAACACTGTTTTCAGCACAAATCCAAAACATAGCCCCATACTAGCTACTGTGAAGAAAATTAACTCTGTCTCAGCCAAAACCAGCACCCAGAGTTAGTAAACCAAAGTGGAGAAAATGTTACAGGGCAAGGACCGTTCCAGGAGCCTGGCAAATCTGGAATTGTCTCCCATTCCTAAGGAGGAAACCCCAGCTGTGGCACCTCTGCTGTCAACACCGAATGTACACCGTGGACATCTTCACATAAGGAAGTCCCGCAGCTAAAGAAGACCCTCAACTACTGAGAACCACATCAGTAAAAGCCAACATACTGACTCTAACTGAAGACTTACTGGATGCCAGTTCAGACTGCAGCACTACCAACACACAGATTAATACCCCTCGTACTTTGCAATGACTTGAGCTTCTTTTGCAAATTCAAATACCATGTATTCCAAAAGTGTCAAAAACATGAACAATTGTGCCATCTTAGGAAGGAAAAAATATACACTGTGTACAGGTACAAATGAAACTAGTATTCTTGACCACAGCCATTACCTTGTCAGTA
The DNA here is from genome assembly GCA_013400195.1 of Aramus guarauna. NCBI lineage: Eukaryota > Metazoa > Chordata > Aves > Gruiformes > Aramidae > Aramus > Aramus guarauna. Next base: position 307,387 of record VXBL01008491.1, on the reverse strand, counting down.
GGTACAGCCCAGAATTTAGCAGGATATAAAGGCAGTCCTAGTTCTATGGTTGAGAAAAGTTTTGCTAGTTCTCCTAACTCATCTGAGCGTTTGGTTTCATGTAATTAAACATGCCAAAAGAAAAAAAAATAGTCCTTTGTCAGATTGACAGTTAAGCCCTGACTTAAAACCATAACCTCAATTGTGTTCAAAGCTGAAAATCCAATCTGGCTGACATTTTGTCTTTTAACACATGCCGTCGTAACCCAAAATTAAAGGCAGCACTTATATTGCACCAAGCTAAATCACTCACACTTTGGAAACTTTGGCATGTAAAGGAACCGTAGGGCAACATAAAGATGGTGTCAGACCAAATTTTCAGCCTCCTTTTCTTGGTGTTTTGAATTTTACTCAGACTTTCAAGGTTATATACATTTCATGGTTTAATTTCTGTTATTCCCTAAGGCACTGGTGCATATTTATCCATTAACTATAGTAATTTCTTTGAAACAAAATAATTTATAATAGGCATATTATGATCCTTTCAAATTTATTGTGATCTAATCAGTAGGCACGTATTTAGGAAATCTAAAATCCTTTCAAGACTTTTACCTTGAGACAGGCTAAGAATGCACAATGAATAAACACACATTCATAACAGTTCACATTTTGTTAAGGTGATCCATTCTCCAAAGCCAGCAAATATCTATAATAACGTTAATTGAACATTAGCCACCTTTCAGACCTTAACTGCACTGCTTGCTTAAAAAAGAAGAGTTTGCAGAAATGTTTTTTGTAAATCAAAGGCATTTTTAAACTGCAGACACAGAGAAAAATGGGAAACGTCAGGTTTGGCTGGATTGTCACTTAGGCATGATTTTGAGTTTACAGATTTGTCAGAATCCATATGCAACTTAAAGGATGTTTTCTCCCTTTGATGGCCAAACTGCAGGAGTTTGTTACCTCAAAATCAGAAGGCTGCCTTATCACCGTATCATGTATCAAAACCACTTCTTGGCAGTTTGATGGGTTTTCCTGTAGGTTGGGTGAACTCTGAAGCAGTTCCCACCCCTGTTAGGTGGAGCTATATCAGCATGACAAAGTCATGGCACAAGTCAACACACCGCACCACTTCTGCTCAGAGCAGACTTTCTGTAGGAGTGCTGTACCAGCCCGAATGTACGCTGTTCTGCTAAGGCATTAATGATGATAAATAAGTAACTACAGCTGGGCAAGCAGGTGACTAGAGTCGGAAAATTTGGTAAAGTGATACTATGGCGGTTTGATATGATGAACGGCCATATTCACTTCTTTCATGTCATGGGATACAGACTTCATACTTCAGTGGATGAACCTGAGCTGTGACTAGTGTGAGGCAGAGAAACTTTGTGACTGCAGTGAGAATGTTTATTACTGTTTAGAAAAAAAAAATAACAAAATATGTTCTCCCAACTTTCCCTACTGAAAGAAGTCTCTTCCACCAACGTCTCATAACTAAACAATACTCAGACTGTGTCAGTACCTTTTCTTAAACCTCCACTTGCAAAGATGTGCCAGGATGTCTGGCAGTCATGTTATTTTTCGAATGTAAATTTCTAATTGCAATGACTGCAAGCTAAAGCTTGAAAATGTGAACACTGGAGATTAAGGTGCCACTAGATAAGTAAAATAAACTGAAATATTTGCAGTTTTTAAATCATTTCTGTAATCTTTGCATGTCTTCCTCCTTATCACCTTAATACGTATAATTTTTTAAAAACTATTCTTCTCAAACACACACCTAAACAGCATACGATTTTTTATTCTTCTTTAGAAGCACAAGAGTTTGATACTCACAAAAAAAAAA
>VXBL01008491.1:289300-305529 GCA_013400195.1 Aramus guarauna | reverse complement strand
AAAAAAAAAAAAAAAAAAAAGTAGGCTGGAAAGTAGACATTTCTGATTAAACTAGTTAAGTGCTTGGTGAATATTTCCCTTATGTAGTAAAGATTAAAACACAGGGGTCAGTAAAGGTGATTCTTTGAAATTTACCAAAAAAGTTCCAATTTAGTAGTTTGATTTTCTACACATTTGGTGTAAGTGATATATTTTGCCTATTTAATCCATGCTTCGTAACACAGAAGAAGAATCTAAAACAAAATTCCTTTTTGCAAGCATCCTACCATTCACACCATCCCATACTTCCTCATGCACTGAGCTGCCCCTGGTTGGTTCATCCCTGAGACGCCATGGTCGGCAAAGAGAAGGAAGCAGCTTAGAGAAGGAGTTGACAGGTTTTGGTGCTACACAAACTTTTATGGCACTCTTCAGGGCTATACTAGCACCTAAGTGTTGGGGAGGTAGGAGGGCTGTGAAGAAAACAGGGGAAGAAGAAAAGACAGTAAGCTGATGGATTAGGGGGAAAATTTGGAGAAAGAAGGACCTCTCCATGACTCTCACCCATGGTTCCACTCTGGTTACCTGGATTTCAGATGTAGACACAGTTATGGCTGCCTCCATCTTGAGGCATTTCCTAGAATCCTAAATAAATAAACCATGTGACAGGTAGAGGGCCTTTCTATAGTTGTATCACATTGTCAGCCTAAAGCAAAGGACCTTTCTCCTCTTGACATCAGTGAGAGTTTTTCCTGTTTTGTTTTGTTTTTTGTTTTTTTTTCAATAGGCAGTAATAGGGACCCCATTAAACTCTAATCAAAGTCCACTGAAACTTAGGTGGACTTTGGGTAAACCCTTCAGTGACAAAATGAAATACAGATAGATAAGTAGATAGACAGATATAGACAAAACAGCAAGGTTTTGGCTGGGATTTAAACTTTCAGTACAGATGGTTACTTCCAGGTTAAATACATAAGCAAATGTTCCCCCCGCCGCCTCCCCTGCCCCTCCTTCTGTGCAGCCCTGTGGGATAGGGCATAGCCTAACCTTACTCCAGTTTCTCTGTTTTCAACTGCTGAGGGACAGTGAACAGATCAGGAAGCCTGTTATTCCAAATCTGAAATTCCAAGTGCATTACTTGTTCAAATTAAGGCATGTGATACTGTTTTAGTTCATTGATTTGACAACTGTGACATTTAAAACAATGTTTCTGATACAGAGACTGCTGGAAAAGCAAATGAAAAATGTCCCAAAAGCAAACCCTTGTGGAAAGTAAGCACAGCTGGCCCCTAATTCTTTAATAAATTGGAAAGAATATTCCCAGAACAGATTTTCAGTATTTAGCTGTGTTTTTTAAATTGCAAGACTTCTGAACTTGCATGACACCTGGAAAAAATACCATCCTCACTCTCTGCCCAAACTGAGTATTTCAAGAACTTTTCTTGTCTGTACGAAAGAAAAGCCTGTAAGTTCAAGCATGATTATCCCTATTTTTAAAGCATAAAGTTTAAAGCTATAATACACAGAACTTGGAAATAATTTAGGCATCTAATAGTACAAATATGTATTTACTGAGATTTTGAAGACTACCAAAGCAGCTTAAAATGCTCCCTAAAGGTGCCTTTTAAAATGTTCTTGATTATCTGCCTGCATTTCTACTTTCTGCCTTTCCATCTCCTGTCTTCTCTTGTCCCATTGTCTCCATTTCCAACTTGTCTTCCTTTACTTTCCTCCAAATGTCGGACTAAAACCCACTTCAGTTCTGCTTTCCTCACCTACATCTCAGCACGTTGACCGTACCTTTGCCTGGATTTCCAAGACCATCAAAATGCACGCAAGCAGTCAATGAGGGATGTTGTTGTACAGCTTGATCATGTAAGCAACAACGGTCTAGAGTACCTGTAAGATGCAAAGGAACCATAGAAACAGGTAGGAGAAAAAAAAAAAAATTGTGATGTTTTCATTCCTCCTAAGTGAAGGAAGATCTTGGCATGGAAGCCTAGTTTTCATACTCTCTTCCAGCCCAATTTGTTGGCCAGTCTGCTCTTCCTTCCCCACTCATCCGTGAGGAGTTCAAAAGGGCAGAACCCAAGCAGCACGAAACGAGAGTGAGACTTGTAAAGACAAGGAAAGAAAATGAATAGACATAGGTAAAATAATCCTAAAACAATGACAGCTCTCTTTATTGTAAAAACCGAGATGATAAAACGGATAGTAAAACTTTTAATCGCCTCTTTACCGCACTATGCAAGACTGCTGCTGTCAGGGTCCTGCAGTCGAGTCATGGCCAGGCTGAGCAGGTTTTTTAGAGTTTCATTCTTCATCTTCAGATTTCAGGAATGAAAGGTTTGTTCCTAGGAGAGGAAGTTAAAATTTAAATTGCCCAATTTCTTCCTTAGGCTGGCATAAACCAAAAGTATCAATTGAGTTAGGCTGGTTGGAAAGAGTTGAAAATCTGGTCTGTAATCTCTAAAGAAAAATGCATTTCTATTGTACATTACTAGAAAATTCATTTTTGTTGCCTCCATTATATGACCATAGGAAGGGAAGAGAAAATAAAAAGTCACATGGTCTCTTTTTGGAGCATTGATCAGTTATCAGTCAAAATAAGGTCCTCCGAGGCTGCAAAGGACTCCAGCTTTAAAGGAATCCTATTGTTGTGGCCAGAAGCCCAGAGTCCCACCAGCTGACCAGGAAAAAAGGGCAGACTTCCACTACAAACCTGTCAAACTTGAAACATTTCCATGAAGCATTTCAGGTTAAACTAATCGTCCATTTTTGCATTTTGTCCTGGCTCTACTCAGCTGGCCTGTAGCAGTGCCAGGAGGTTTCTGTAAGTGAAGAACAGGAAAGCCTGAATCAACACCTTCCAATTTTAGATACAGACGATCCACGAAGCCCTGTCAGAGTCTGGCCTGAGGCGATGTTCCAGCTCTTCATTTGCCATTTATAATTTTTCCCCCTACATTTATTTCAAAACCACAATCTTTCTCCTCTTTTAGTCTTGGATACATTTCATGAACTGAATGTTGGCTGCCACTCCTGCTGACTGACTGATGAAGCCTGCATCTATTTCTAAATTAAAGCTGAGAGTAGACTGCAGCACGTCTGAGCCAGGCTGGGATGAGAGGGATGCTTGAATGAGAGGGGGTGCTTGAGGTAGAGAAGGGACAAGTCAGAGATTTAGGCTCTCTGCTTGTTCTCGTGTTGATGTTTTGGGATAGACCACTCTGCCCTTTACTAATCAAAGAGGAAAAAAATTACCACTCTCCCTGCTGCTCTGCTGCTCCATGACACAGGAACCATGGCAGGAGAAGAAGGAGAGGAAGGAGCATCCATCCACTCTGTAGATCCTGGAGCCCACACCACAGCGTTGTGCCCAGGCCATGCTGCTACATCCTGGCAGCAGCCCTCCGGGGAGCACAGGGAGCTCCGGGATGCTGCTGTATGTCTGACAGAGCTGGTAGGTAAACTAGGATGGGTTTGAAACTTCTCCTCCTAACACGGGAGGAAAAAAAGATTAAAACAAATGGGCAACAGGATGGCTAATAGCGCTGGTACAATCACTGGCAATAGCAGCAGTAATAGAGTCAACCTTGGAGCAAGCTGTGGAGTGATGGTGTTACTTTATTCCTAGTAATGATCGGTGTTAACTAATATGTGTCTGCTGAATGCCTACAGGTCCTTGCCAAGGATCAGGCCCCCACTGTGACTGGCTCTGAATACAACCTAATAAAAACACGCTGTCCTCTGCAGCCTGAAATTGAAGCACAAGTCAAAAGACAATAAGTGAATTCTGCAAAGAAACAGGTGGACCCCAGGGTAAGAATGAAACAAATGTGTGATGACATGGCCTGAAAGTGGCCAAACAGTTACGTGCAAGAGGATGAGAAATGCAGCTATTTCTGTTAATTTGAAGAGTCCCTTGGACAGTCTATCCAAGTTAAAGTTGCCAGGTCTTTTGATGCTTTTTCAGAGTTGAAGTCCCCCTCCTGGTAAGCAGCTGTCAGGGAGGCAGGGAAGAGGTAGCCTCTTCTCTCGAGGTGACATGAAGTGAACGTGGGAGCAGCAATGTTGATACCTAAGGCTAACTCTCTGCACATAGTCCATTTGAACTGCATCTTCCAGAAGCCAAACCAGACTTTCCAGGCAGCTGATAAAAGGGATTTGTCTTCTGTACGAACTGGCTGCTGCCAAATGGCCACTGCAGACTGAGCAACCGGTCCTTCCGCAGGCTCGTGCTCTTCAGAAAATAATGATGGCTTTGCTGTCTCTGCTGACCAGCTCTGTACCGAAAAGGGAAAGGCTGCACACATGTAATAGGAGCTCAGAGACCATGGTAATGAGTACGGTATAAAAAATGATAGATAGGTGGATGGACAGATATCTCTTTATCATTTCTCTGAGCCATCCAATTTCCCCAGGCACGGAGTACACCCTGGAGATTTGGGTTTAAGGCAGAGAAAGCTTTACACGATGGATTGAGTGTTGTGTAAATATGTAAATAAAGAATAGCTCTTTAATTTTTTATGAGGAGTGCATTTTAAAGCCCTGCTTTGGCCTCCTTACTCAGGCAAAATTGCCACCTAACAAAATGGCAGTCATACCTGAACAAACATAACTATGATCTGCACATAAAACATCTGTATTAAAAATTAACTAATGAAAAAATATTTGGATAATATTAAGAAGAGGAAAAAACTTGTGCTTGAACATCAGGCAAAAGATTCCTGGGGTCTGAAGTGCATTAGGCTACAGAAGATTCTTTTCATAGGCCACATGCTGCATGCTCACATGCACAAATCCCAAATAAACAGGCTTTGCACAGGGAAGCTAATGGGGTTCGGGGGCAAGCGGAGTGTCAGAGCCTCCCTACCGCCACGCGTGCCGTGTCTCGAGGCAGTCTGTGACAGCGGCGTGCCATGGTGGCACCGTACAGAGCCGAGCTTTTCAGCAGCAAGAATGAGACCTAAGCATCCTGAAGATGCCGGGCCCTCCACGCGCCTACTGGACAGGACTGTCAAGAAAGCCTGAGATGGGGTTTAAGCACACAAGCTCCCGAACTGGAAGGTGCCGTGCCCGCTGGCAGAGGGAGGTGGAGGGCTAATCGCCCCCCTCCAGCACTGCCTGAGCTGGCCGTAGGGTGCTGGGTCCCTACAGCGCATCCGCACCCAGCGTCTCCAACAAACAGCCTGTGCCTCGGCGCGCTGCCTCGGGGATCTCTGACGTTAAGTGTACCATCACACGACTGGTTTCCTCTGCCGTGACAGCGTCCCCGCACAATCCCTCTGCCGGCCTTGTGGTCAGGGGACCCGCACGGCTCAGCTCCCAGCGGCGCAGGGCAGCCAGCACGCTCCTGCCTGCCCGTCTCCCCGCATCCCGGTCTGCCCTCGCACGCTGAAACCGGGAAGGGAAGGGAGCCCAGCAAAACAATAAAAGACACATTGCAAGTGATTTACATGAAGGGTGGGTAAGGCAAAGCAATGTATGTGTCTGGGAACAATCCTGAGCTGGTAGGAGCACAGGCAAGACTGGCTGCTCATAATTGCTCTGTTCCCCCTCCAGGATCTCCAGCAAGATGTGAAAAGTTTCACTGATTGATCACCATCATTCAAAAGAAATCCTTTTTTTTTCCTTTTTTTTCTTTTTTCTTTTTTTTCCTAGAGCTCTGGTTCTGGTCGCATTGAAAAGAAAAATCTCAGAGCTGTTTTCTTGCAAAAAGTCCAAGTGTAAATATCATCCATGAGGAGAGACTTTCTGCCATTAAAAATATCCTCGTTTTGTTCATACCACCAAAGACACAGTGTTCTGCCTAACTAAAGGTCACAAACCAGCAGAAATTTGAATGCTTCTACCAGCAATCCAAGAGATTTCACATAAAGCCTGTAACCCATCCAGTAAACATACATACATACATACATACATATATACAGATGTTTATACACACACACGTATGATGAAGGAGGAAATGTTTCCTTTAATACCATGACCTCGTTGTGTGGTAGCACGGTTTAAGAAAGGGGTTATTAATGAAGTCAGCAGAGGAGCAGCAGTGTTTGTTAAGGCAGCGAAAACACCCTTTCCTCCTTTTTCAGCCGAACTGAAACCCTCCACAGTCTTGCAGTGTTTAGGTGTAAATAACACCCCGTGTGTACAAAGCTCCCCCTTTCATATTCATTACTGTCATAGCTTTGAAAGGGAAAAAGCAGAGGTCATTTATTAGAGGTTACTTTTCATGCAAAACACCCTGTGGTTGCTGTCATTCAGAACTACTTAGTCTACGCCCTCAGTCATCTATTAGCAGGGCTTCAGGTCATAACCTTTAGTGGCATTTGGAATCCCAGAACCTCTGATTAGTGCAGGATTTACATATCCTTCAGTAAAAAATGCTCCGCTATAGAAATGCATGAAGTGTTGTAAATTTGTTTGGCCTTTTGTCTGGAATACATATGAACTCTGCATTCAAAGTAGGGTGCATTAAACTATATTTGTTTGTCATGTTGTAGCTCCTCTATTAACGTGGCATCAGTTAACCCATTAAAGACAAACTGCCCTTTCAAAATGGACTCATAATTGAGCACAAAGAGGAGGTGGACGCTGATGCAATTAATAGGTTCAGATTACACGAGCAACTGCTAGTGCTTCTTTAGGCCTGTTATATTTTTCTCAAAGCAGTAGCCATGGCTGTGCCAAGTTTGATTTAATGGCCTCTGCTGGGATCCGTATCATGAAATTTTACTGGAAAGTGCAAGAATACTACTGAGTCGTTGCCTTGGCAGGTAGCAAGGTGTAACCACTCATACACCCTTTGAGTTTCAGTAGTGCAGAAACATCATTCATCTGCAATACAGGATCAATACACGTTATTTTTTTGTTGCTGGAATTTGGAAATAAAGCCAAATTACACTGTTCATCTGACAGAAATGTCATTAACAAACATTAGCATGACTAATTGGTTGATTTAGCTCGGCAGGGAGGATTTGTCAACCAACTAAGTTGGTTTCCCAGATATTCAGGTACTTGGGGTGCTCTTCTGCATTCTCATGAATTTCAAGGAAAACATTTGTAAAGGGAATAACATTCACAGTGCATGACTAGAATCAGTCGTGTGTGCATTTGAGAGGACCTCAACTGAACTGAAGTTCTCTAAGAAGCCATACACTGTGAGAGACCCATCTATGTTTTATTCAGGTTGGTTATGACTCTCTTATCTGGACGTGAATTCTAATGGCAATAACAAAAGCAGTAGCTTGGTGCAGACAGGGCTCCTCTACACCATCACAGAGCTTCACCAGGATGTCCCAACCTTTGAGTCAAATGAAATTCCAGCTGGAAGATCACTTACCCTGTGGTCTTCCTGCTGAAGTAGTTAATTTGGATGTCAGTGAGTGCCAGTGAGTACACAGCAACCAGAATACTTGACAAGGGTATTTTCTGCACACGCATTTTGACTTTGGGTGGTTATATGTCCCCTCTAGCTAAAGCCTGAGACATTTTCACCCTATGTTTTCCAAAATACATATTTAGGGTTTACTTCCTTACACTAAATGAATACTTAAGCATAAATACAAGCTGGTGGACATCTTTGGGCCTCAGTTCCTTTCAATTTACAATCCAACTGAGAAGTGGCATGCTGAACTAATTAAAAACAGTGAAAGGAGATAAGAAGCCAAGAGACAGGCAAGCCAGACACATAACAAACAGTGGTTAATGGTTCTAAGAGTTTTTTGCACTTAGAAGTCAATCCCAAAATCCTGTCCAAAGGTTGTTCAAAGAGCAACCTCAGCTGCCTCCCTACAAAATCCAGCATTTCTTCTGGATGTCTTGGTGTTTCATAAACTCAGATGTGAGAGGAACTCCTTGATGTCCTGCAAATATCAATGAGACACAGTGTGGGGTGATGCTCCCTGCGTGGACAGAGCAGACTGATCTGTGGTCAGCAAAGAGGACTTCACCTCTGCAGGTCTATGACATGTCTTAACTTACAAACAATTGTCCAGTTGTGAAGGTACTCTCTGACCTGCCTGCAACATGTTAGGCATGTCTGAATGGCCTGGCCTTCTCTTTGTATAAAACTTGACTTTTGATGTTACGGCTATGCATTGTTTCATCTGGAGGCTGAAATTCTGGAGGAAAGAGGTCAAGCATTTAAATGTATCTCCTGGTTTAAATTAAACTCAGTCATAAAGGGCAGAGAGATCAACTCATTTGGGTGATTTGCTGCAATGGCTTGGAACCGACCCACCCTCCAGGGGAGGAGAAGGACACAATCTCACCTTTAAATGGGCAGTGATGGGGAAAGACTGCCAACACATGAACTGTATCTCAAGTGATAGTAAACTTGACTTTCTCAATTTGAGAAAGTGTTTCAAGGCATTAGGGGCTGAAATTGAGAGCACAGATCTAGTCATACCCCCAGGAAGAAGACTTGACCCTTTGGCTCTATTTTACCAGAGAGGAGCAATGCCCTCCTCTCATAAGAAACATCCAAAAGAGACATCAAAAAGCCTATCTGTGGCAGGCAGAATGCCGAAATACCTACTTAGAAAATGTCATTTTCCTGCAACAACATGTCTGGCATGGGTACTTTCACTGATCAGTCTTCATAAACCCCCGAGGTTACCAAACTCAGCTGGGTGGAATCGCACATGCTCCATCTTATTTTACCTTTCACATATCCAAGTGCATGGCAGAACCAGAGGAAAGGCAAATAACAATCTTCCGTTCTGCAGGATCAGAAAAGGGTATGACACAGAGCCAACAACCACGTGAGCTCAGGAGCAAAGCTGAGGACATTTCCTATGGGACTCTGAGGGGGAGAATGATCAAGCACAGGACATACTGAACATAGCATCAAGGGTCTAGCCATGTCTCCCATTCACGTTTTGAAAGCCTGAAATGCTACCAATTCTCCAACATTGCACTCAGAAGTTGTTGGAGGCAGGACATCAAAGGTGAGCACGGTATCTGGTACCTGACTCTCAGAGGGAGAGCCTAAAATGCTCTTGGCCACGCTCATCCAGAAGTGGCACTGCCCCAGCGCACATTAACACCTAGAGTAAACAACACATAAAAAGCACACTGGTAGGTGGTGAGGTTGTTCTACAGGGACACAGATGAGAGCTGGTTTTCTGAGCTTTCACAGAATTTTAGCAAAATGCTCATCAGTTATCCCCTGATGATGAAAGAAGCTTCATGCATGGGACAGTGCTCACCACCTGCAGATTAAGAGCCCTGGGGGACATATCAAGGGTAAGGAAGGATTAATAATGGGAAACAATGAAAAGTAATAGAGAATAAAAAGTAAGAAGCAGTAAAAGACATGGAGGAATGGGATCCAAGCAGTAAAACCACTTTGAAAGCAAACTTTCTCACATGGTTGGTCGAAAAGAACAGATGGCGTATGGACAGCCCTTGACTTGCGTGGCTGTTTGTCAGTGCAAGCAGGAAGGCTAGCCTACAGATACCTCTGAGCCTGACAACTTCTGGCTGCCTGTGGCATGCACATTTATTCAAAGTCCAAATGGACAAAGGGAGCATCACTCCAAACCAGAGATTTTTAAATTTTTTTTTGTTGGTAGTATGGAGAAAGAGAACTGGACTGACACCACAGACTCTGTTCCACATGGGCCAGTGTTGAGAAAAAAGACTAGCTCCAACAATTTGTGAGAAAATTTGCTTTATTCCACTATTTAAGCAGTTAACCTCTTTCATCAAAGCTTTTACACCACCTTTAGATTGCTGGACACTAACAGGTCTCTAGCCCACCTTTAGTTAAGCTGAAACACAAATATTTTGCTAAAATGAGACCCAAGGAAACCATCTGTTTACGTAGAAGTCAGGGAATGCTTTGTCACCAGCTTCAGCAAGAGAAGATTGAATCCCATGTTGCACGGTTACAAATTGTATTAAAGAAATTAATTCAATTTACAAATCATTTTATTAAGATATATACCACATTTGTTATCTCTTCCTCGAGTAAATCCTCTACCCTTTAACTATTTTCCTCTACCCTTTAACTATTTATATAACCTAGTTATATAAAACTACAATATTCAGGAGAATACTTGATATATTGTTCTTGTTTAAACTGAAGATGATAAATAAATTCAAGCACTGATTGGTCCCTGCTACAGAACGGGAGGAGCCACTGTTGAGGTCAGAACCAAGAAGAGTTGCCACCAGATCCTTACCTTGTCCCATCAGTCACTCACGCAGTTTTGATGTACCGGACGCCCACTGTGATTTAGTTAAATGAGATGTTTTTAGCTTCTGCTGGAACTTGAATGTTAATCTGCGTTGGGTCTGGCTGAGATGGAGTTACTTTTCCCCACAGCAGCCCTCCCCGTGCTGTGCTGTGTGTCGGCAGCCAGCAAGGTGTTGGTAACACACCAGGGGTTTGGCCACTGCTGAGCAGCGCTGGCACAGCACCAGGGCTGTCTCTCCAACATTTCTGCCCCCCTCGCCAGTAGGCTGGGGGTGGGCAATATCATGGGAGGGGACACAGCCAGGACAGCTGACCCAAACTGACCAAAGGGATATTCCACACCATATGACATCTTCTCAGCAACAAAAGTTAAGAGAAAGGAGGAGAAAGGGGACAGCATTTGTTATTTATGACATTTGTTTTCCAGAGGAACCACTTGCATACTGAAGCCCTGCTTCCCGGGAAGTGGCTGGACATCGCCTGATGATGGGAAATAGAGAATAAATCTTTTGTTTTCCTTTGTTTCCACACGTGGCCTTTTGCTATTGGTTTATTAAACTGCCTTTATCTTGACCCATGAGGTTTTTTCCATCTTATTTTCTTCCCTTGCTGTTCTGCTGAGGAGGGGAGAGATAGAGCGGCTTGGTGGGCACCTGGCGTCCAGCCAAGGTCAACCCACCACAAGAAGCACATATTCTCAACTAAATAGGGAAATAAAATTAAATACAATTTTGGTCAGCTTTCTATGATAAGTGAAAGTTTTGCATTTGTATATACAGACATATGTATCTCCATATAGGCATCCAGTTTTTAGTGGATTGTTACAGCTGCAGCACATTCACTGTGTTTAAGAATGCTGCGACCTTCCCCTTTATAGGAAACTGTGACTGCAAGAGCAGAAGACACATCCATATGTTCTCCCCTGTGCTTTTCCCTCCTCTGCTTTGGTACTCCCCCGCAACCTGACACTTGCTCAGACAAGAAGGTCTGATATTTTTCCCACTTCACAGGTTAACTCAGTTTATTACACCACCATTCTTCAAAATTTGCCCCACCCCCACCCCCCTTCCATGTTTGCAGTGCCTGTGCACTACAGTGCCTTGAGATATAACTCTCTTCTGTCTTAGGTGCTTGTGCATTGACCTTATCAACTTCCCTTGGAATGATAATTATAAACAGCGCTTTAAACACCAGATTTATTTTAAAATGAAGCGATCAAGTGAGCACAGCACAACCAGGGCTCAGGCACCTGGTTTTTATCCCTGGCTCTCCCACTGACTGGCTATTAAGACTTCAGGCAAGTTACTGAGTTTCTCTGTGTTTACTGAATTCAGCACTCAGACACATCTTTCTTTAAACTTCACAGTCTCAGAGACAAGGACTGTCTTTTACTCCAGATTTGTAAAATGAGTGGCACAGTAAGGCCTTGTTAGTAGCTGAGATCTGTAACTATTATGGCAATACCGCAAATGCTGTTAACATTTTATAATTCAATACTGTACTGCAAATGTATTTAGCGCACGACAGTCATATAACGTAATAGGTCCCTGCCACATAATCAAGGTTAGATTTCACTTAAAACAATAATGCTAAAGAAGGCATTTGTGTGTGGAAACTGGAGCAAACTTAAGATACAGCCTCTGTGATATTTTCCTGGCTTACACAAGCATTTTCTGCCTTCCATCTGAGTTGCTGCGGCTTGACTTAGAGCAAGGAGACCTTGTAGCAGCCTCCTAGTACCTAAGGGTGCCTACAGGAAAGCTGGAGAGGGAGTGTTTATCAGTGAGTGTAGTGACAGGACAAGGGGTAATGGGTTTAAACTAAAAAAGGGTAGATTTAGATTAGATATTAGGAAGAAATTCTTCACGATGAGGGTGGTGAGGCACTGGAACAGGTTGACCAGAGAAGTTGTAGATGCCTTCTCCTTGTGAGTTTTCAAGGCCAGGTTGGATGGGGCTTTGGGCAACCTGGTCTAGCGGAGGGTGTCCCTGCCCATGGCAGGGGGGTTGGAACTAGATGGCCTTCGAGGTCCCTTCCAACCCAAACCATTCTGTGGTTCTATGATTCTGTGACTTGCCCTCCCAACAGACCAGCGCGCACGTGGGTTTATCAGTGCCAGACTGAGCAGCGGCTAACCTGCCTGCTGGGATGATGAGCTCAGGCTCGTGGTAGCCATGGGACATTTGGTCAGCCCAGCATGTGGGCAGCGTGGGTGCTTCTGCCTGAAAAGGGTGTTGTATAGAAATACCCTCTTCAGCAGATGGCTGAGAGTGAAGCTGCTCAACAGAGCAGGCTCTAGCAGAGGTGAACAAATGGAGACAGCAAAGAGGAAATCACCGTCTCCTAAACTGCCTGCAGTACTGTGTCCAGCCAGGACTCTGCTGTCCCCTCCTGCAAAGAGGAGGTTGCAGTAGCTGCGGAAACATCTACTGACCTCACTATAAGACAGAAACCTGCGGCAGAGATAAAATAGGTGACAAACACCACAGGCATAGTTTATCAGATAGATGCATTTATAATTTGTAGGCATACACATATACTGTAGTGCAGAACCAGGACCTAAACAATTCGTGTGCATTGATTTTTGCATTTGACTCAAGCTCTTCAGCTCGCCTCTGACATACCTTAGCAGAATTTTTTTAAAAATATCCTGTGACACGAAGTGAAAAATCCCCGTTGATCTGTCTGTATCACAAGTGTCTCCAGCTCTCTGACCTTTCCCAGTAAATCACCCATAAGAAACACAATAGTGCCACTTTGGGTCATTGTCTCATTTTCCAGCTGTTGGTAATGGACACACTGTGCCTTAGCCTGTAATGTTAAAACTGAAACCATGCTCTCTGTGTTTACAGGTCTCTGCTCTTTCCAAGTGGTGACATCTATGCCAAAGTAGGTCTTTTTGGCTACAGCTGGAAAAAAATACAGCAATAAGATGCTTAGCTGAAATGTTTTTTATCTCAAAGAGGTGAGAAGAATTATTTAAAAAAAAATATCTCCTAAACAGAATGGTGGTTTTATGATTTTTAAATACTAAAGAAGCATTTGATTAATAAAGAAAAGTAAAAAGCCAGTTCTATACTGTGTTTGGTCTTTCTGCATCATAGAGTGAAAATTCCCTAAATCTATTTTAGCTGTAGGTGCTGCTCACTGAAATATCTTCTCAAGTGTGTTGTTTGGGGTTTGGGTTTTTTTGGGGGGAAGGGGGTGAACCCAGCAAATCTAGCCAGAAAGATACATTTACATACTGTGTATGAGCCAACCAGTGCTGCTGGGACTGAGACTTCTCTGGTGAAGACTAAGGAAAAGTCTGTAACCTGCAGTAGGGAGGGTCCCTCTCTTCTGTTCCTGGGAGTCTCACACATTGCCACAAATGAGCGTCTGAAGGCTTTTCCAGAAGGACAATCCTTGATTCATGGAGAATTGAGACAGTGGGTGGCATTTCAAAACCAAGAGATGGCATGGTCCCAGCTCGATGGACTCCAGCAGCACGTGGCTGATGGGAGAACCCCCCAGGTTAATGGGTCACACAGGTGACTGTCCTAAATTATACCAGCAATGAACAAACTCTTTCAGTGAGCCAAGATTTGGGAGACCTCAAAAGATTTAATGAAGTTGTTTCTGATGTGTCCCCCACTGCCCCAGGCTGCATGTCAAATTGTCCTTGGCTGGAAGCCTTCTATCAGCTAGAATGATTTTGGAGGTGTGTTACCCACCAGAGTTACCCCCATAAACATGGTGCTATGGTTACACCTCCTTGTTTCACTACCCACAAGAGCAAGTGCAAAGCACGCAAAGAAAAACTTCCAACTCCTATTCTAAAGCCAACACTGATAATACCCAGGAATTACCCCTTTTGTTTTCCCATTATTATACCCATCACAATCTGGATGACCGGGAGGTGGGGATGGGAGAAGAGAGAGCAGCAGATGTTTCCAAACCTCCCGGCCAAGCTGTCTGGAAGATGTTTCACATCTGGGAGGGAAACCATTCATGTATGGGCTGCAGTAGTCGCTTAATCCCTACACCCACAGAAAACTGGAGACGAGCGCAAAGGCTGAGGCATTTCTGTGTGTTCCTGTAGAAAGCCCCTGTTTCGGCAGCCCAGCACGGAGCCTGGGCTGAGACGTACCCTTTCCCTCTTACCTTGCCCCTCTCTCCACTCCCTCACCCCCAATTTAAACTGGAAACCAGTCAAATGTTTTTCTTAGGCCTGCAAGTTGAATTCTTTGTAGGTTTGGGTTGTTGGGTTGTTGGTTTTTTGTTTTTTTTTTCAAATGAAAATTACTAGCTATGTGTAACATATGGATTTTATAAAGGTGGCTATGTATTAAAGGTAAAACAGAAAAAGAAAGAATGAAGTTTATTATTTTACACAGTGGAATGGACACCCTATATGGCTAATTCTTGAGTTAAATGAGTTTTCCAAGAAAATGTTTAGTCTTTCATTGAACAATTATTTTAAATACTTTGCCACCAAGAAAGTAAGGCAGTGTAAGTTTTATGAACATGTATTTTTTTCCTTTCACGGAAACATTTGCTTGACTGATCCCTTATAGTTCCAGAAACACATACGAGTGCATTTGCTTAAAATAACAAAACCACACACAATACTTAACTCATTAGAATGATTTAGCGGTCGTTCAGTATTTCTTTTGGCCGAGTGCTCTGGATGAAATCCCGTGTATACAGTCTTGTATTTTACACCAATACTTTTACTTCAGGTTATACAGTAATCTCTGTCAGACGCTGTGCCCCAAGTACAGTATAAAAAGATATCTGCTTGTGGAATGTCTCTGTCAAAAGGGCATGTGCAAAATAGATTTTAAAAATTAAACTTGCTTAATGCATTACACTTTATGGGTGTTAGAGCAGAGAATTAACTGAGATAGCAAACCCATACTCCCCACCGCTTAAAAGATAAACACAGTCACTGAGCAAAGGATAGACTTGCAACTATGAGGAAAAGAATTGCTTCAATTCGAGAAAAACTATCTCAGACTGTCCTCTTTCCTCTTCATGCCTCACACATGTAGAAATAAAATACATTAAACTGTAAATTTAATTAAAAGAAACCTCATAAAATATATTAGTACAATCTCCACGAGTACTCCTCTGTACCAAACTTTTATTGGCTTCCCTTTTTATGTGCCAGAATAACCCTTTGTGAAATTTCTCCTTAAATATCTTTAATTTATATCTCTCTGGCTGGTGACACTGACACTTAACATCCCTGCGGTAGGCAGGCAGTTGACTGTAGCCTGAGCGTCGCGACACAAGCTTTTCCAGCTGAAACTCGCCAAACGCCGTACTGTGACCCCACACTCCACCGCCTGCTGCGCCTCACCACGCAGGTACCAAAATGTTACTTTGCCCGAGGAAGGGGGACAGAATCCTGCCCTAAGGAGGAGCATCTATTTACAGGTCATATTCTGCCATCCTTCCGCAGATATGTTTCCTACTGGCTTAATTAGAGCTGCAGGAGAGCTTCTAATTTTTCTGGTCACACTTTATTATCCTCTGATTACTAGCCATTAGTTTTCATCTTTCTATAGGTTTCTTCTTTTTTTTTTTTTTCTTTTTTTCTATTTAAAAAAAATAAAATTTTAAAAATGGCTAGGAATGTGATATATATCGAAAATCAATTTATCCTTTTGTCAAAATAATTGCTAGCTGGGGATGATAATTTCTTTGTTCGGAGCAGATACAGAACTATTGTCTTGGCCTTCTAAATTGGTATGCCGTACCCCATGCTGTCTGCAAGTATCAGTATGGAGCCATGCACAGTAGATGCTGAATATACTATGTAACGGAGGTGTCCCTGTCTAACAAAAACTAACTCTTTTTTTTTTTTTTTTTTAATGGAAGAGAAATAATGAGACAACCGCACAGCATTTTAGTCCACATTTCTCTATTTCCTTCCCATAAAAGGTCTCAAAGAAATGCAAAGCGCCATTGAAGAGTTCAAAGACATACCTCAGAATGTGACTGCACATTCAAGGCACACTGACATATTCAAGACTGGATAGCTCTATTGGGGGGGGGC
>VXBL01008491.1:271894-286362 GCA_013400195.1 Aramus guarauna | reverse complement strand
AAGGAAGGAAGGGAAAGAAAGAAAGAAAGAAAGAAAGAAAGAAAGAAAGAAAGAAAGAAAGAAAGAAAGAAAGAAAGAAAGAAAGAAAGAAAGAAAGAAAGAAAGAAAGAAAGAAAGAAAGAAAGACTTACACTTTGGATATCCCTAAATAGGAAAAGACAATCTAGCTACCCTTGATGTTCACGAAGGAGTTAATGTTGGAGTTGACTGCTCTAGAAAGTTCTGTCCAACAAGCTCTGGTGCCCCCAATGTAGAGCCCCAAGCACGATACTTTATTGCTTAAATTTGTCATCTCTTACTGGTGAGATTTAGGGACAGAGTTCTTTCCCTAAATCCTCCCCACCAAATGCAGGTCAACAAAGGTCTTACTAGCTGGTGTATTTTCCTGGCTTGCCTTCAGATTCACATCCCAGATGAATACCCTAACACATCCATTGTCCTTGTTCTGCTCCCTCCCTGGTTTATGAGGACTTACAAACTGAAACACTTTTCATTTTAGTCTGTCAGAGATATGGAATTTTTTAATGGTCATTTTTTAATTCTAGAGTATCCCAGGATAGGAAAACCTCAGAATAAAATTTAAGGATGCCTATCTATAGCAAGAGAAATAAACTAGAGATTAGTTCCTCTGTCGTATTCAGTTTAAACCTAGTAGAAACCTTCACAAATATTAAGGACAAATTTCATCCAAACCAGAATCCAGATAGATTCTCCCTCCATCCATGGACAGCCCTGGAAAGAAGGGTCACGATCGTCTTCCAAGGGGGAGCCGATTGCAAAATAACTTCTGAGATGTTAGTTTCAAATAAACGTCACTCACCCTGCCTGCAACATTATCCCAGGGCTCAGAACAGAAGAGAAACATTTATTTAAACATTCCAGTTTTGTTCAAGGTGAAAGAGAACTCCCCTAAAAATACTTTCAAACCAGAAATTAACATCAATTAAAAAATAAAAATTAGCCACATTTGTGGAATGAGAAGAGAAATAAAACCTGTCTCATCACGTTGGAAAAGTATGTGCACATTTTGCAGTACAAAACAAGGAAGTGAAGCTGGCTAATTTTCTCGAGTTTTGCTTTTTTAATTCTCAGAAAACAAAGACAAAAAAAAAAAAAAAAAAGAAACAAACAAAAAACCGTGGGTGGAAATATGAAGGGAAAAGGAAACGCTTGCTCGCAAGACGACTCTAATTCCACCTTTGGAGATGTCAGCAAACATAAAAAGCCGTGCCGGCAGCAGGACAAATCATTACTAAATATTAGGAGGCACGTATTTTGCATCAGGCTGAAGCCCCAGGGGATCCGTAACGCCTGACGAGGAGCAGCCGGCGGCACCGCCAAGGTTTGACCGGCCCGGTCCAGCCCGGCCCAGGAGGGCAGCGCGGGCGGGCGCTGAAAGGGGCCGGGCGGCACCGGGCTGGGCTGCGCATCTCGCCTCTGCGGAGGGCTGCCGTGTGAGCAACAGGGCTCTCGGTACTTGCACGCCGTGGGGTGCTCTTCTAAAAATGGCTCTTCCTGACACATGATTGCTGGGACTTGGCTCGCTGCTCTATCAGAATATAATTTAAAAACAAACAAACAAACAAACAAAACCAAAAAAAACCCACAAAAACCCCCAAAATACCTCAAAAAACCCCAAACAAAAACCAACCCAGGAACCCAAAACCAGTCTTCTAGAAAAATTCTGGTTACGTTCAACCTGGAGCCATAAAAGCCCAAACACCTAAGAGGTCCATCCCAGAGCCGTAGCGCCCCAGCAATAATTAAAGGGAATATTTTTATATTATGGTACAATATAGTCATGGTGTTTGGACTTGTCAAAACAAACAAACCATATCCAGTGAAATGTGTGGCACAAAAGAGCTGAACAAATTATGGGGTAGAGGCAAACGTGGCCGCACCGTCAGCATTCAAGACCTGAAGAAAAGAGTGGAAACTTTCAGGGTCTGAATGCCGGAGTGGAAAAGCTAATTGAGCACAAATGAAAGGATCTATTACGGCTGAAAGAATAAGTGAGAGTACAGGCAGGACAATACTCTCATTTATGATTCAAATATCCATGGATAGCGGAGTACAGCTTTAAATACAATTTACAGCCTTGATTACAAATGACTATGTGCATCAACTTGGAAGGAATGCGAAGACCGTGAGCGAGAGAAAGAGCCTGCCTTGTCAGAGGGGAAGGAGAAGGGGATAAGTGAAGGCAGAGCCGGGCTGGACACTCGGAAGCAATTGGAATGTGCCGAATTATGAAATAGCGCTTTTAAAAACCTGAAGATGAACTGATTAGTGGGCAAGAAGGCTCACATTTAAAATAACCGAATTGCCCAGTGATAAGATTATAAAGGGAGATTTATGCTAGATAATCACAACGAGATCAGGGGGAAGGGAGTATCATTCTGTCCCTGTGTCTTGCAAAAGCAAAATATAAAAATATGAATGTGGTAAAAATAGTAAGTACTGGAAATGAAGAGCAAGGACAGGCCCCTGCCTTTATGGAAAGCAGCAGCAGCTCTTTTTTCTCAGCCTACAGGAGACCCAAAACTGGTCTGAAACCTCCCAAGTTATGAATTACTTTCTACTCAGAAACTGTCTGTATCCTCACTGCTCTTTTTCTTTTTTTTTTTTTTTTTAAGCTGTGTTATGTTTTATGGACCAAACATTACTTCTGTTAAATTGACAATTAAATTATCCAAGAGTTTGAAAATTCTAAAAACCTTATGAAAATTGTGACACGATTCGAGCTGTGTAGCGAGAAAATTAGCACCAGCCTCTCATGGATGGACACTGGCACCAAAGACAGTGCACCCTGTGGTTGCACCGGCTGTATGTTCTCGTGCTTTCTATTCCACATCCATTCCGAGCTCCTGAGGACATTATGTACCACAGCAGCTAGCAATAGTCAGGAAAAATCCATCAGCCCTCCACAGGTCACAATTTCCCAGTTGTCCCAGAGCCTGCCTGAAACTAGAAACTCACTAAAAAGCAGCTGGTGGGAACTACACCTCAACAACAAGGAGACAGGCACAAGAAGAAGCAAACAGCTGGATGAAGTTGTGACCTTCACGCCTGCAGGACATCAGTACCTGAGAACTCAGCCCTGCTACGCTCTTTGCCGGTATTGTCTATATGATAAGGGTAAGGATGCATTTACCTCTTTCCCTAGGTGGCCCCAAGACGTCGTTTCTTCCGAGTGGAAATCGCTTACTCAAAGTGATCTGTGCGTCCATGACTGTCAGGCTTAATTACTGGCAGCGCACCATATGCTCAGGAGTGAAACCCGAATTTAAAAAGCCTCCACGCCTACTGCAATATGCAGCAGTCTCTCGACTAAATAAAGTTAAGGAATTGTACATATATCCCTGCAACATCCCAACCAGCTCCCACCAAATGCCCTTCAGAATTGGTTTCCAGAATTTGCAGGTGGTGAGAATGACCAAACGTCAGGAATTACCTCTCCTCTCATAACCATGATTATGTGCGTGGGGGTCAATAACCGTGTAACAAGGAGGAAGAAAAGGGGAGGCTTCTTGATGACTAATTCAAGATGATGGAACCCTCATCTATGAGCCCAAAAAGTAACCTCATAAAGGACAAAACCAAAGTCCCCTCTGATTTCCTCATCATAACCATCCATTGCAGAGCACAATAATGCTGGGGCAAGTGTGTGTATTTTTATTTCTTTTGTAAGGGTTCAGCTGGCACCTTTATTAAGCAAGGCAGTTAGCGTGAGTAGCCAAACATAGTACCATTTCCCCACAATTATTCATTTTTAAGGACATTGCTTTTGAAATGAAAGGAGAATGAAACTATACGGCATGTGCTCCCAGTCTCAGATTGGGTGTGGAAGAAAATAATGGCCACACACTGCTATACAATTAGGTCTGTCTTGGAAAGGAATTATACTGATGTTTTTCTAAGCAATGCCAGGTGGTTTATTCACCAAATAATGAGACACTAAATGGATCTAAAGATTCTTGGCAACTGGTAAATGCTTACCTTGGACTCCCTAGTCCTCTCTTCAAGAAATGGTTTGCTTTTCCCAAGAGTTTTCTTAAGCAGGTCCTCAGCTGTGATTAAAGGCAAATAACAGTGGACTGAAGGTTGGTTAACTTATACTTGTTTAATGATACAGCTCGGGGAACTGTGAGTGCACATCAGATGTCTCTCGTCGATTTAGTCAACAGCTTCAGCCATCAGAAAACCTTGTTTTCAAAGTCCATAATTCTCTTTCTAAAACAAACAAACAAAAAAACCCAACAAAATAAACAAACAAAAACTCAAAACAAAGCAAAAACCAACCCAACAACCAAAATATGTTGTGGTTAACTTTTCTCTACCTGATCTTTGCGCAGAATCCTATCAAGAAAAAAAAGTCTGAAATTTTAGCTACTTTTTTAGCAAGAGCAACACAACCCAGACAAGCGTTTCTGCCTGCGCTGCAGGAGGAGGGCAGACCCCCCGGGCAGCAGAGCATTGCTGGGAGCCGGCGGTGGCCGTGCCTGCACCTGCGGGCAGTGGGCGCAGCGAGGACTTGGCTCCACATCGACTGCAAAGCGAATCTGCTCCGCGGGGGTAAGAAGGACTTGAGCGCGCCCAGCTCCAACGTCTGCCCAAGCCCCGGCGCCGCTCATGATGTCGCAGAAACTCGCAGGGTCATCCCGTGTCCCCGGGCCCCGAGAAGCAGCAGGACACGCGATGTTGCGACGGCAGCTTTCTGTCCTCCCGTACGTTCCCCGCCCCATGCCACTCTGTCTTCGGGAACTGGAAAGCAAGGTCTCCAGCTCCAAACAAAACTGACGTGGGACCAGTGCGCCTCGTGCATACACCCAAAGCAACGTAACGAATAAACCTGGGGTCCGGCTTAAGCCTGGGCTTCTCTGTTTCCCTCGCTGCTGCTGCTGCTGCTGCTGCAGACGAGTACCCTGCACAGGCTGGGGGGGACGAGGCCTCCTGGGCTGGGGGGGGATGCCAAAGTCGGGAGAAGCACCAGCACCCGGTGGGTCACAGCGGCTGGGTATCGCTCGGGAAAGGCTTTGCACGAGTGTGCCGTTTCGTAACTACCGGCAGATAGCAAATCGAGTAGCTGACGGATTTAGCTTCCCTTTCTCTTTGGCAATTTAGGGAGCAAACCGCATTATAAAAAAAAAATAAATGATGTAAAAAAAATAAAATAATAATGCTGTGAATAATTCTTTGCTTATGGTTTCTCCTCCAAATATTTGGTATTTAGAATTAGTATCACTTTGGCTATCTCTGTCCAAAGATCGCTCCCATTTCAAGACAGGACTATTCGCAGCCAGTGATTCAAAATTTCATTTATGTGAATACGAAGTGATATCTATGTAAAATCTTACATCTCAAGTACATCTACTTAAGAGTCATTTTCTAGAATATTCCACAAAACTCTAAACATACTGAACATTGCAAGGCTTCCCAAGAAAAACTAATTACAATGCCCAAATTAATATTTGAAGAAAATCTCAAAGCAATGGCACTGTTCTCATTTAAATATGTGACTACTGTCTTTATACTGTGCAAAGCATTATAACCATTTATGTATGTTCCAAGTGATATATTACTGAGTTGAACCTAGTTTCCCCTTCTTTTGTTCTGGGTTCATAACCTTGCTGTATTATCTTCCATAACTCTATAGCTTGCTAATGCATAATTCAAGCCTCTCTTATTGACAAAAGGCGGCAGAAAGAAAGAATATTTCAATGCCACTTTCCCACGTAGATAGTATTGCTTTCACTTCAACTGGTATCATTTCCATACTAAAGCCAAATCTTTTAAAGTATATTAAGTATCATTTTCAATGCTTCTTTGCAGTTGATTCACTGGGACAACTACATCTGTTTACCTCCATCTTCTGAGACTACATTATGGCAAGTTTTTTCTGTTTTTTATTAAAAAAAAAAAAAAAAAAAAGGGTTTCTTGCCAAAAGAAGAAATTTCATTTAAACATTATGAGTTAATGTATGACATCAGCTTCACACTAATCTCTTGATTTAACTAGAGCTTGGCTTTAGGACTGGTGCCACAGTTTCCCCAGATGTGTGTATGGAGCAGGACCATTTTGTGGCCATCCTGCAAGCCCTGTTCTAATCCCTTCCCTTCACAAAATAACTATGCAAATAGGCATATATTGAGTTTCCGTGCATCATTGACTGGAGGTCAAATTTGTCCTCAGTCAGCCATGCAACTATGCAAAAATCCCACTGATGTCAATGCAGTTGCTTCAAAGACATGCAGGTGGGGAGAAGAGAGTTTGCCTTTTTTGCATGTTGAAGATGGATGGAGAGAGCTCCAAAGTCTCTTCTCAGAAACAGGTTGCATCCTTCCAACGGTACAAAAGTGACATGGACTCACGGATAGACAGAGTAATAAAAAACAACAATTAAAGCATTTATAGAAACAGCGAAATATCAAACTTTCCACATCATTGCCTGAGCAGGTTAAGACTGTCAAGTTCTTATGCCTCCACAGGCCCTCAGCTCAACGTCCTCCTGTTAGAGCACCTTTTGGAAGCATAACAAGGACAAAACATCTTTCTTTACAGGTGGCTGCAGGATACTGAGCAGCTACTCTTCCTTTGTACCGGCCCAGGGGAGAGATTGTCACCACGTCCTCTGCGCGCTCCTCGCTGCCTCTGCCGTGCTATGCAAGGAGCTGTGGGGTGAGGCTCCTCCGTAGCCTTCCTACGCGCCCGTGCATTTACCCGAGCTGTGAAATCCTGCTCTCTCACACCTGACTTGCCCTTGCAGGCAGCCTGGGCTCAGTCGGAAGCCAAACCACCTACAGATCCCACCTGCCCTTGTGCCAAACAATGTCCACCACCCAGCCAGCATTATTTGTTTCATATCGTGGTTGCAGTAAGAGCAGAAGTTCAGGGCGCATTGGCTGAAACCGAGAGCGCCCGGTCCCATCCCCGTGGCAGGTAATGCCTTTAGGGCACCGCGCGTGTCCCCTGTGCATTGCACCTCGCTTCTCGAAGCAGCAACTAGTTTGCCTCACAGGCAGCTTAAAGGCGCTCAAGCAGGTAAGTGAGGTGGGCAGAGGGTGGATTTGCCTTCAAGCCCAGCTCAGAGTCACCCTCTGCACGGCAACCCACACGCAGCTTTGGCATCACAAAACGTCTCTTGCTAAACAGTGCCTAGCGTGGACAGACACTAAGAGGCTGTTTAGATAATAAAGGAAACTGTAATCTTACAAAGACAATTGTTCTGCCCAAAGTAGTATAACAATGATCAGAGGAGGCCCTACGAGGCATCTGTAGTCCCTGGAGTCATGTTTACCAAACCAGCCTCAGTAATGACACGGCTGAGTCCGTATCTAGCTAGGCTTACAGCCTTGGTGCTTCTTCTCATGCCACCCCAGCGCTCACCTGTTTCTTGCAAGTTCAAATTCCTGAAGCCCTGTACAACTAAAATAATTTCTCTATACTTAGGAGCTTGTTTTTCTTTTTCTAAAAACTCTCAGAGTCTTATTAAGCCTCATTTTCTGCAAAACATTCAGAAAATACAACCTGAGAAGCAAAATTCAGGTGGGTTTAATGGTGTCTCCAGCTGTGCCTCATTTTAAAGTCACTGTTGTTTTTTTTAACAGAACCAATGCAAAGGAGAAAAAGCTCAGTTACCAAATAATTTAATGTCATGCTCTGAAAAAACAGCAGTTCAGGACAGCAACACTGCTGCTGCTTGGACTATCCCCCTTCTACTTGCCTCACCTTAAAAGCCATGTGATTTCTTACATCTTGTGCTGTTGGAGGAGACAAAATAAAAATTACTTAAGTAACTTTGCAGGGAATTCCTTAGATGTTTCTAACCCTGAAAGCACGAAAACTTCCAGGGGCAGTGTAGGAAATTAAGTAGCCCATAAACAGTGTCCCATGAAGTAAATCATCAGCCTCTCCAGCAGCAAGTGAAAAGCCTCTGTCATTTTTGACACTTGCTCACTACCTGTCCTTCCCCCTACCCTCAACACTGTAACAGGCAAATTGCTTTGTCAAACATCACACACAACACTGAGCCAAGAACCAGATCTATAAAATCACCCATCAGATTATCTTCAGCAATAACAAATGGCGAATTCACTGGAATTTCCCTCGGGTCTGCTTGGATTTAACCCTGGTGCTGCAGTCAGCCTAGCATGGGAAGTTCCTACAGGCTTCTCGTGCGTCACTTCTGTCCATAAATGACATCTAGCCAGGGAGCCCTTACTTTCCAAGGGTGAACACAGCGTTGCAATGAGCCTTTCCAGAAACCACTGCCCAGAGCCTCAGTCACTCATCACGCATAGGGTTCTTCAGGGAGGCTTGGCACATCTCCCCAGCTAAAGGAGCTCGGGGCTGCTGGCTCCTGGGCTGCTCCCACCACATGGTTGGTGCAAAACAAAAAAAACCCCCAAAACCAGCTGTGCCCAAGCAGGACCCAGACCAGTCCCTGTTCCCTTCATGGCTCTGTCCTGGTGGAGGCGGCTCATGGGAGGTGAGCGAGCAGAGCCTCCCCCTGCTTGCTGGCTGTGAGCTGGGGAAGCGAGCGGGTTGGGAAAGGGACCCCAAGGAAGAGCCACGCACGCGTGTCACTGCCGGGGAAGCAGCAAGCGCGTGTCTCCCCTCACCACCCCAGGGCCAGTGGCAGTAGGCAGCCTTGACCTCTGGTGAGCATCAGAGGTGAAGCAACTGAGCAAATTGCCACATAATTTCACCTTGAAGTTAGCGAATTTCCACAGATCCACCACTGCAAGGACCCCCTAGAGCCTGCCAGTAGACCTACCGTTCCTACAAATACAAAATGTGCTTAATACTGCATCTGCACCAGGCTTCCTCCAGACTGGCTCTCTAATAATGCAGTCCCGGGATGCTCTCTATTCTGTCAATATTTGAAAAGAAAGAAAAAAAAAATTTGGAAAAAGCAATCATTCCCATATCCAGGGCTTTTGTGTGTTGTTGGGAGCATGGCCACACAACCACCGATTTGCCATTTGACAGGAGAGGTGGAGGGGGCAAACCCCTGGCAGAGGGGGCAGGACCTTCAGTAATCCTCCAGCGTGGATTTCCTGCCGACAGAAACTTTTCCCAGCTGCCTGTTCCCACCATGGCTCTGGAGCTGTCACCTCCTCCATGGCACAAGCAGCCACCTCATCTGTGCTCTCTGAGGGAGAAGGAGAGGAACATATGAAGAAGAAAAGTTTGGGAAGGCAGAAAGTAAGGTTACCATTTAAATCCATGGTCCTCCGTGGGTAAGCTGACAGCAGTGACCTCCCACCGCTGGCTCCCATCTGGAAGAACAGACCCAGTGTCCCTGCAGCATCAACACGACTCTCGTGAAAACTTGTGGTAAATACAAGGAACGGTTCAGTTCACGACCTACCTTCGCCAAGGGAGATCCCTAGCAGCAGCGTGTTTCTCGGAGCACCGCTCCAGCACTCTGTGGCCCGCCCTAGGTCTCAGAAGCCACTAGCAGCTCGTTAATCGTCCCGGCAAAGCACAACGCTGCCCTGTCCCGGAAAAGTAAGTTGAATTCTGGGAGTAAGATGAACTGGAGGGTCAGTGTCCCTTTTATTTTATGTCATGGCAGAGCAAAGAATATTTAGAGGATAAAAAAAAATCATTTTTCTCTGCTTAGAAAAATCTTCTAAGACTCCTGTGGTGGTTGGGTTGATGATAATGAAATATGACATGCAGAGGTTTTCACTTACAGAAAGGGAACATGGGTACCTCGTATTTTCTAAACTCTTGACAAGTAACTCACCTTTGTAGATAACACTTATGACACAGGAAGAAAACAAATCAGGCCATCTGTACCCATCTTACATGAACCACAACTTCAATTTGAGATACAAAGGATTTCACAAAGGAGATAGCCAAGTATCTGAAGCCATTTTAATATCGGGTATTTTTTCTTAACAGCTTTGAGCATCCCCAGCTCTTTTATCCCATATAGTATGAGGCATCCTAAAACATTCTGTGTTAAAGAATGCTATCTGAATGTACCCTCTAGCATCCTCAAAGGATTGCTCCAGTTCAGCATCTGCTTAAAACACTATGCCTTCTTGCCTGCCTTGGTTTTTTTATTCCTCTCCTGCTTGGGGCAAATTAGAGTCTGCTTGTTTCTTGAAAAGAGCAATATGCTTTTCAAAACCCCTTGGGTATTGGACAGACCCTTCAGTCCAGCCTCAACTACTCATAATTACAGTCCCAACTCTGGTTCACCCATCAGTCAAGAGAATAAAGATCCAAAAAGGCATTCCCTTATTTTCTGTCAGAACATCATTCAGGCTCATGCCACAAAAGAACATTTTTGCAGAGTAAGATGATTCACCAAGTTTAAATTATGCGATTATTTTCTCAAGTTTCCAATCCGTCTCCCCAGAAGTTGCCTTCACATCCCTCCTCCTTTTCATCCAAATGGAAGTCCTTTACGATGGTGACTGCAATGGGCACAGACCTCTTCTGGCTGGGTTTCAGAGCTTCTGCTCCATCTCCACACCTTTTGATCTCTGTTGACTTTGCCCTTTCTATCAACTTTTCCAGTCTTTATTCAAGCCACAACCAAACAATCCCGTTCTGTGCCTGCTTCCTACTCCCAACACAACATCCTTTTCTCTCTCTCCATAGCAAGCGTCCCTCATTTTCACTACTAACAGGTGATCAGTTTGGAAAGAATACCTGTTTATATCTAGCACGTAAGAATTTGTTTCCACCTGTAGTTTGTCCTTTGTCCAACAGCTTTGAATGATAGGAAATTTTTTTCTGGGGTTTAAGGTTGGGTTTTGTTTGTTGGTTTTTTTCTCCCAAAAGCAGCACTGATGAACTGAAGAAAAAAACCACAGGTATCACCATAAATACATTTGTAACAGCTACTGTCTACCCTGAGACAACTGAGGATGCCAACGCATGGTCATAGTGTTTCTCAAGAATGCCAGCATACGCACAGCCCCACAGAACGCAGTCAACAGGATTACATCTGTGCTCCCACTGATCTTCAACTGTTCTTACACCCCTTAGTTGCTCCAGAAACAATTGTAATTTATAATTAAGGAAAAACTACAGTGGGAGGAATTTTTATACATATTAATGTACTCTGTTTCATTTTAGATCCTCTCCAAATGTTGGGATCAACCAGGCACTCCTTGCACTATAAGCTCCCAGTGAATCCACACGAGCTTTGCCTCCAACCATCGGATCGCCCTCAAGTAGGGGCTGTCAAACACAGCAAAAGAGAAGTGAGAGAGCACCGGGGAGGAGGACTCTGAGCAATTCGCTCCTTTAAACATTACTGCTGGCTCAAAAAATACTGGCTTGCAGGAGGAACGGGAAATGCAATTTAACATAAAATGCAATCTTTCCTACCTTAAACCCAACACATTTTATGTAGCAGGAAGCTAATACAGAAGTTACCTCTCGGTGCGTTATAGGTCTTCTCACCCCAGATTGGTTTTTCAAGGAGAAATCTCTAAATGTGTCCATGAATCCTAGCAATCCTGTTGGAGCCGCTGAGATCTGCTTTAAGTAGCGCAGCACAGGAATACAGCAAGGAAGGAGACCAAAACCAAACACAGGCCTGGTGATGGACCCTTTGAGCATGAAAATGAGCAAATTGGAGGACGTGCTCCCACCAGAAGGATGTAATTTCATAAAAATGACTCAAAACGTCACAGTCTGACACGTTGAGCGTGACAAATGTACGCGTGTGCTCCATGACGTGTGACACCACCCCATACTAGAAGGTAGTGACACATTTACAGGCATTTACAGGGAGAGTGCATGATGTCAATGCCTGAAAATCCATGCAGTGACAGATTTTTAAATGACAGTCAATAGCAGAACATTTTTTTTGCACCAACAGATAATGCTATTTTCTAAAGAATAATTTTCTTACGGGTTTTCATGTAAGCAGAGTCTTCCGTAGGATGGGGGCAGCAATTTACGCTAAGGCTCCTCACTACGGACTTGAAGTGGTTTTGAAATGCAAAACTAAAAACTGTTTTGGCTAATTTGCTTTCCGTTTTGCAGTACGTACCGATTTATTCATAGCATTTCTGACAGAAGGAATTTCAAGAATGCAAACAGCATGATGGCAATGCAGTAGCTGATTAGCTCCGTAGAAGAAGTTTCTCCAAAGTTTGACTTTCGGTCAGTGCACAACATTCAGGATACAAAAATACCCTGGCAAGGGAGGTCTTTCTTTCACTTTAGCTATAATAAAAAAGATCTTCTACACTTTAGCTGTAACAAACTGCACAAAAACCAGAGAGAGGGAGAGAGAAAGAGAGAGAGAGATGGCAGATACACTGAGAACCTGCAGCGTAGATAATCAAACCCTTTATTGTCTAAGTTACATTAGACTTGCAACACCATAAAAACCTGTTAAGAAGAAGAAACAGTAGATTGGTAGAGGTAGTAGAAAGTCCCTGTAACAGTCATAAAAGGGCTTTACAGGAGTGTGTCATGCCAAAAAAAGTTATCATGTTGCTTAAAAGAGCTGATCAAAGCCCATTGACTAAATAAATAAAGAACACGACTCATTTTAAATACTATGGCCTAACTAAAATAACAAATCAATACAATACAATGATAAAGAAGAAAATAGAAATCGTGGGATTCGCTTCTGAAAACAGATGGTTTTTAAGGTTGGTTTTCCCCCACCCACTCTTATTTCTTGTTTAATTAAGTGAAAATCTCATTTCTGTGCTATACACAGCATATAATTATTTAAACTGATTTCCCCTACTGTTGTTCTTCATGGAGCTAAATTATGATTGTAAACTTTGCTGATTAGTACCCTGGTAATGGCAGTGACAGCACTAGCTTCTCTGTCAGAGATTCTGGAAGAAAAGCTCCAGAAAGAAGCTTTTGGCTCTAAATATTAACTCAGATTTTCTAGATCAGCTTGCCAAAAAATACAATTGGAAAAAAAAAAAAGAAGAAAAAAAAAAGAGAGAAATTACAAATGTACACTACACTTTCATGCCATTGTGGGTACAGAAGAGTTTTTAATAACTAAAACACAAACAAATAGGCTAAGCAACTAGCTTTTGTGCATTCCTGAACTGTCACCGTTCCTTTCACTCATGGAAAATATGACTCAGAAAAGCAACAAAACAAAAGTAAAACAAAACAAAAAACAAACCAAACCAAGAAAGCTAGTGCAAACCCAAAATGATAATCATTAAGCAACACAGCAAAATATTTCATTTTTTCTTTTTTTTCTCCTTTTTTCTTTTTTTCTTTCTTTTTTTTTTNTTTTCCTTTTTTTTTTTTTTTTTTTTTTTTTTTTTTTTTTTTTTTTTTTTTTTTGGTGTACAATGGAATGTGTCTATGCGACCTCCCTCAAAATAACTTCACAGAACAGTTAATTACAGTCACGTATAAGTATTTGCACAGACATTCCTAACTACACCAAGACTTACAGAGAATTCTGGTATACATCTGGTGTAATAGCATAAGGAAAAACTAGTTTAAAAAAAATACATACGAAAGTTATTTTGCATTGTTGCAACTGTTGCAAAGTAACAAAAACTGTCAAGTAATTTCAAACAAGTAACAAGTAGTATCCAGAACCAATTACTGACTAGATTTTTTTAAAAAAGCAACCCCCCACCCACCCACCATAACTGTTAGAACAGAAAGATCACGCTTTAAGGTTTTTTCTGTTTTTCTTTTTTTTTAAACAAATCTTTGTGTCAGAAGCCCATTTCTACAAAAACAGCACTATTCCATTATTGTATTAAGTAAACTGTTGCTCTCACCTGTATTAAAGGTTAGCATCATTTCTGTACATGTAAAATTATTGCTTTTTTGAAAAATATATTTAGCATGCTAGGGTTTTTTTTTTTAATCCATTTCCTGCCTTTACAAAATGTTACAATTTAAAAAAAAAAACTAGTAAAGCTTTTGCAAAAATTTTCACAGAACATTTTCTTTCAAGGCAGCAGTAACTTTTGATAATGCATAAAATTATATGTGCAAAATCTGAAACTCTCAGAAATATTACCATCACACATAGTGTCACAGCAATAAGAAAAGAAAATATTTATATCTGTGGAATACATTTTTAATTGCTTACACTGCATGGTTTAACAACCTGTTATGTGCCACAACCCCACCTTGAAAACTTGCAGTTAAAGAGTTACTGTAGAAGAGGTATATAAAGCTTTTTTTTTTTTGCTTTTTTTTTTTCCTAACACCACCAGTGATCACCAAGTACGAACATGACACATTTATATGAACATGAACCTGCCACCACAAAAGAAGTTCCTCGTCTTTCCAAAATGTCACTGGGCCCAAGGAGGAGCGGTAGCTGGCCTGCTGAACCCAGCGCAGGAGCAGAGAGTACCCACCGGCCCAGGGCTGCCTGAACTTGTCCACTGACACCTTTTTTCTTCTAAACGTACAGATCAGCGGCATTAGACAGCTGAGCATTTTATTATTTTCTTTTTTTTTTTTTTTTTTTTTAAAAAAC
>VXBL01008491.1:260971-271840 GCA_013400195.1 Aramus guarauna | reverse complement strand
GAAAGTAGCCCTGTTACAAAAAAAGGTCCTGAGAGTAAAACACAGAAGCCCGTTTTTTTTTTTCTTTTCTTAGTGTTCGACTACCTTTTCTTTTCCAAAGCAGAATAGAAGCTTTTCTCTGGAAGTGTTTCAATTTCCATATTCACATACTATTAATGGTGCACAGTCAAGAGCAAGAGCACTAGAAATGCAAGTGGTCCCCAAACTGTAATGAAACAAACCATTGCAGAATGACGGTCTTTCTCTTTAGTCCCTTTAATCCTTCATCAAGCATTGCTTTCTCAGCACCGAATGCCACCTTTTCCCTGCACCCCTCCTTCCTCCTCACTCTTTTTTTTTTTTTTTTTTTCTAATTTGCTTTTCAGCATGACAAGCAGTGGCAGTTTCATTAATTAATACTTCTCCAGCCCTCGAATCCACTGCTGTTTTTCAAATGTATCAAATAGTCATTGTGAGCATCAGGGAGGTTTTTGTTACAGTGCTTAACTTCTTCATGCTGTCCAAATCACATAAAGTTTAATTTTTCCAGTGTCTCAAACTTCTCTTGATTAATATAGATGCCTTGTGCTGCCACAGTGCTTGCCAACTCCACTGTTTATTATAAAGGAAATAAGGAACCATGGGACTGATTAGTACGTCAATTTATATATATCTTGTGTAGCATCTTCATTTATTTTAAAATGATTAACAGCGCAGAGGCACCCCCCCTCCTCACAGAGTGCTGGTTTCAGTCTCGCGCAGCGGCTCCGGGCGAGGAGATGGCTGGCAGGGAGGCTGCTCTGCAGCGGAGCGGGGGCTGCCGGCNAATCATCTCCAGCAAGACAAAGTGCGTCAGGCCCATCTAAAGTCCCTGATGGACTAGAACAGCAAGTAACAGCAGCTGATGGTGCAGTTCAGGGAAGGCTGAGGACAAGGAGAGGAAAAAAGGGCTCCAAAAAGCAGAGTTTTGAGCTAGCCAAAAGGGGTTCATAACTAGATCAGCTTTTTAAAAAGGCTGAAGTTTCAGGTCACAGAGGCAGCTAAAAGAAGAAAAACTGAATTCTTGGCAGGTCTGTCAAATACTTAGGCAGCTTTTTTTTTTTCCCCTTGTCATCTTCCTTTTTTTTTTTTTGCCAATTTTCATGAATAATTACCATGTTGAAAAAAAAAGCAGGGATATTCTGAAATCAAGTGAAATTAAAGATAACATCATGAATAAGTGGGAGCCTGCAGCTCCCAAGAAAAGCTTTAAAATGACATTTAGAACATCACTGTCGGAACAATGCAGTTTACAATCCTGATCCTAAAACAACATGGCAAGATTAATCTTACATAAATGCATTATCCTTAAGCTAAAGTCTTGATGAAGTGAAACAGACCATTTTAAATTAATGCAACATAAAATACGGCACCCATGTAAAATCCAAGCAAGTTTCAAGCTGTGCCTATGGCAGCCCTCGAAATAGCTAAAGAAAGCCCAGCTCTGGTTGACATAATGTATTAAGTGCATCTCTTTTGTTAATAGATTTAGAAAATTCCTAATTAAACCTGGCTCGAGATTCATGACATTTACCAGTCAAAGTTTGGTTTAAGTCGGAAAGATTTGCAACAAAATTAAAGAAAAAAAAAGCTGCTGTACAGACGGCAGTATATTTGAAATGTAGGAAACAGTAACTGAATGAGAGATGTGATAAAACTTCCTTAGTTGGATGCTGAATTTCCTGCAGTNTGGCTGGCAGGGAGGCTGCTCTGCAGCGGAGCGGGGGCTGCCGGCGCTGCCCCTCGGCCTGGGGGCCGCTGGCGCGGGGGGCTCCTCCGCCGGGGCTCTAGGTTCCCTTCCGGAGAGGCAGCATGTGGGCCACCTCCGCACCGCCGTGGTCTCTCCCCTGCAAGAAGGACGACACAGGGAAAAGCTCATTCTCGCCTCTGCTCCCACGCGCAACCCTCCAGCAAGCCCGGCTGGCGTTCGTTACCCTTCATTAGCANTCATCTCCAGCAAGACAAAGTGCGTCAGGCCCATCTAAAGTCCCTGATGGACTAGAACAGCAAGTAACAGCAGCTGATGGTGCAGTTCAGGGAAGGCTGAGGACAAGGAGAGGAAAAAAGGGCTCCAAAAAGCAGAGTTTTGAGCTAGCCAAAAGGGGTTCATAACTAGATCAGCTTTTTAAAAAGGCTGAAGTTTCAGGTCACAGAGGCAGCTAAAAGAAGAAAAACTGAATTCTTGGCAGGTCTGTCAAATACTTAGGCAGCTTTTTTTTTTTCCCCTTGTCATCTTCCTTTTATTTTTTTAGCCAATTTTCATGAATAATTACCATGTTGAAAAAAATAGCAGGGATATTCTGAAATCAAGTGAAATTAAAGATAACATCATGAATAAGTGGGAGCCTGCAGCTCCCAAGAAAAGCTTTAAAATGACATTTAGAACATCACTGTCGGAACAATGCAGTTTACAATCCTGATCCTAAAACAACATGGCAAGATTAATCTTACATAAATGCATTATCCTTAAGCTAAAGTCTTGATGAAGTGAAACAGACCATTTTAAATTAATGCAACATAAAATACGGCACCCATGTAAAATCCAAGCAAGTTTCAAGCTGTGCCTATGGCAGCCCTCGAAATAGCTAAAGAAAGCCCAGCTCTGGTTGACATAATGTATTAAGTGCATCTCTTTTGTTAATAGATTTAGAAAATTCCTAATTAAACCTGGCTCGAGATTCATGACATTTACCAGTCAAAGTTTGGTTTAAGTCGGAAAGATTTGCAACAAAATTAAAGAAAAAAAAAGCTGCTGTACAGACGGCAGTATATTTGAAATGTAGGAAACAGTAACTGAATGAGAGATGTGATAAAACTTCCTTAGTTGGATGCTGAATTTCCTGCAGTAAACCAAGAAAGATGCTTTACATTTTTGCGCGGCTGCATCATGCCTGAGAGACAGAGCCACAATTCCAGGAGGAGGCATTCATCATTAAAACATCTTGTATCGAACTGGCTCTACATACACGCAGGAGCGCAGCAGGGTTTTGCCAAGCCAGAGGAGGAGGGAGGGTGGGGAGGGGATGGTAGGTGCCTTGCCCCAGTTTCCCTGGGTAAGAACCAAAAAAAAGGGGTGTAATTAGGGGAGCTTTTGGGGGATGGACAGCCCGTGGATCACACGGCACCGGGGACCTGTGAAAAGGCAGATCCATCTTCCTCCTGCCTGGCGGGGAGGCACAGAGGGGCCAGGGCGGTGGGTGGCTGGACCCCTCTGATATCACGGCTCTGCTCCCACTTTCACCGGGACGCCGCACCTGGGCTTCCTATGTGCCAAAACCCACCCAGTGGCTGACCCTCTTGGACTCGCACCAGCTCGAGGGGGCAGGCAGATTTTGAACCTCCTGATACATAGCTGGATTGAATCCTTCTTGAAGGGAAATGTTTACCATTTTAAAAAGTAGGCTTTCTTCATTTTCAGCATTTTAAAAGGGGAAAACCAGCAGGTTTAAGTGAAACCTATAGCTTCCATGCCAAAAGCTGCTTTCATACCAACTTCCAGGGCTTTTCACCAGTGAACAGGAAAAAAACAGTTTGTGTGCATGTTCATACATTGGAGATAAATTATCGTGTGACATTGAAATAAACTGCAATGATCGGTTTGGAGCACAGATACCACTCCAGTTTGCTGGCAAGGAGAAAGCGCTGGGGCAAGACCTGCAGCTGCTAATCCTGTCTATAATGCTCATAAACTAACGGACATACAGCACATGCATATTACTCAGATGCTGGTACAGCAGCCTCCATGATTCCTTGATTGTTTGCATTATAATCTCCATATGTATGAACGAGACAAATTAGGTTGCCATTTATTTGTTCATTATCTATTATTTTGATTAATGGAATTCTTGTTCTCAGAATAACTATTTAAAAATAACATTTGCAATAATGAGGACTGAACTATTAATCATGATCTTTAGAAGAAACTCTGTAAGGAACTGGGGCAAGACATTTCATATGAACAAATGTCATAAACAGGACTTCTAAGAGACAGTGCTAAAATTTCAAATGCAAAAAAACCCCAAACCAACCAAACTCAAAAACCAATGGTTTAAATAACTTTTTAATCTGTCTGTTGGTTTTCTTCTCCTCCCCTTCTCTCCAAAGTTGCTTTAGGACAAGCAGGGCTCTAGTGTTGCTGGACTGTAAAAACATTTGAGGGAACAGATGCTCCCAGCCTTTCCCCAAGCTCCTTTACAATACACATATGTACACTATATATATATATATGTATGGAGTGTTTTCTCGATGTTTCTTTCCAATCTATCTTCCAAATTCTGACTATGCATATTTATGCTATCTCAAGTATTGAACACTGCAAGAAGTATTTTTAACTACTTACAGTGGAGAAAATTAAGACTTATGGACTACTTAATGAAGGTAGTTTACTCCTGTCACACAGGACCTCCTGCGCACCCCTCTTTTCAGAGAAGGAGGCCCAAGAACTGCGGTGGCCACAGCTCTTTCGAAGAAAAGGATCGTCACTGCCTTCTGGCATGGGGAAAGCTTCAGCTGGAGATATCCATGATACCAACAATTCTTTTTTTTTTTTTTTTACTGGGCTGTAGCTTTTAATTGATTTACTGTGAGCAAAACGGTGTTTTTCTGGAGAGGGCAAAGGTTGGAGTTTTGGAGGTTTTGCTTGTTTCACTCGTACAAAAGGCAGTGAACTTGCTGTCTCTGGCTCCAACACTGCAAATATGCTTCACGTAAATATACTCTCAATTAGACAGAACTCTTCCTCATTGCTAACCAGTAAATCATGCCTTTTGAACACCCAATTACTTGTCCTTCAAAATTTTTAGAGCATATGGTTTGACACAGCACTGACAGAGGATAAACTATATTCCTAAAGCAGGCAAAGTTTTTATATGTTTTTAAAAATGCAGCAGCAGAAGTTAAACACAAGGCATATGTATTAGAAATTACTACCGCTGCTGTCACCGTTTTGCAAAAGCAGGTTAGAGATTGACTCCTGTGCCACTGAATGCACTTGGGATTTGGGCTTCTGGCTAGGATGTTGCAGTGTCAGGCAGCGTCTCTGAAATGACCCCCTGCTCTAGGAGAGCTCTGCTTTGAGAGCTGCAGCGGCTTCAAGATTCATGTGGTCACACGGACCCTTCCGAAGAGGAGCCAGCTTTTGTCTTGCCATGTATAAGCAATTGGAGTGTGCTCCCCGAATTTTTGCCTGCTACATCAGGTCTTTAGATGCTGCTTAGTGTATTCCAAATTAAGATACATATTCATTGTGGATAAGCAAGCTTAATTATGGATATATTGGGATATTTAGCATTTATAAAAATATTCAGAATATTCAGTATGTTTAATATGGAAGCATTTCAAGAGAATCTACACAACTTTGCACAGATTATATTGACTCGGGGTACATAATGAGCATTTTTTGTCCTTTAGACAAAGAACAGTAGGAAATATTCCAGAGTTGATGGAAATTCATTTGATGTAAAAACATCTTTTTTTTCTTTTTAAGCATTCAGGTAGAAGTACAATCCCACAGAAAATAGTATTACGAAGGAGATTAATATCTTATTTCCTACATTTTGTTTATATTTCATTGGTGCTCATGACAAAGCATGAAACATAGCCCTAATATTATCAAAACTGGGTGTGTATGGTCTTCTTTACATGCCCCTGTAGGTGGCCTATTGTTCAGTGATACTGAACACCTGCATCTCTGGTTGGTGGTTCATTACCCTGAAGTAGGTTTCTTATTTAGACACCTAAATATAGATTTAGCTGGCTCATTTTTGAAAAAAGCCTGGCTGTAGACCCTATTGTAACATGCAGAATTAAAATTATTCTGTGAGAAAACTGCTCTACAGTATAGTACTGTTGTAAGCTACTACACTGGGGGACTTTAAAAGCCCTACCTAACATTCTTTCATAAAGGAAACCTTTACAGATGATCTTCTGGTTGACTACTGAAGAGAATGGGGGAACTGTAAAATACTAATGTTAATGTTTTTACTCTTTAGCAGACTTCTCAGGGGAAGATATTTTACCTGTAAGGAGGAAACATTATGTAAAGTGAATAATTTCCACTTAACATAAAAAAAAAAAAACCCCAAACCAAAAACCCTTTCATTCTCAAGCTACCGTATGTGCTAACTATTGTTTCTTGCTCGGAGCATGTGCGTGGCACTTCTGTAACTTGAACTGACTTTACACAGTAAACTCTCATGAATAGATCTGTCCCCAATTAAGAAATGAAATGAAGACACAGAGTGACAACGTTTAAAGTGGGAAATCATAATGTTACCAGAATGCTGCAGGCATCGTTCTCGGTGCAAGCTCATTTCTCTGCTTCTAAAGGCCCCTACAGCTGCAGGTAGAAATGAGCGTATTCCCTCCCTGACGCCCAGGGACTGTGCAGGTGGAGTCTTCTGGGGGAGCGCAAAGCCTGCTCGCCATGCGAACAAGCAAAACGGCAGACAACTGAATAATCCTAACCGACGCAGATGCTGACAAACTGAGACAAAGGCTGATACTGAGGAGGAAACAAGACAAAAGAAAGGAAACTATCTCCTGGAGAAGTGATCGTACTGCAGCTTCTGTGGAAAAAATACTGACTGGCAAGAGACAGAGTGATTCATGAAGCTAACCCCTACCCAGTATTCTGCTGTATGGAGAGATGCTGTAATTTGATCAAACACTTTGAAGACAGATTGACACAGACTGAGACTGCAGGAGCAAACTACATTTGCCATGGGAGAAGTTAGTCAATAAATTCTGGCATGGCAGTAGTTTACAAAGACAAGATTATGAGTAAATTTATTGTGCAGTAATATAACCCGAATTACAAAAAGAGACCAGATGTGGACTGAGCTGCCGCATCTCTTTTTGGATAGATATGGCCATTTCCGAATTTTTTGGAAATGTATTTCCAACTCTGATCTTACACTGTCTTTTAGAGGAAAAAAGCCCAGATGCCCTCAGAATCCAATCTCAACCACACAAAAGAAAACCATGAGCATGGAGTGATTAAAGAGCATTTTAAAGATGTCTAGGTTTACTAAATCTACATTAGTAAACCAGTGAGAACCAAAGAGTAGTTGAGTTAGTTTGCAGAGCTGCAGTGTTTCACTCTGTCACGTACTTCTACCGGAGAGATGTCCTTGCACAATTGTATTAGGTAAGCATCATAAGGAGAGCACATTCATCCAGTTCTCCAACTATAGCATAACTTTGCCGTTACTGTCCCACAAAGGCAAAGCAAACGCTGCCCGCACTAACTACTGAAGTGCTATGTCATCTTGAAAACTGAGGAGAGTTGTTGGCCACTCCTATGGCCTGATGGCAACTCAAGATACTCCTGTGGCAACGGCTGGGTTCCTCATATAGCCTTTGGGCCACAAAGACGCAAGTGCAACAGAGAAGGGGCTAAGAGTCTCCATGAAGGGTGTAGCTTATGAACTATGCGATGTGGTGGTGCCCGGTGAGGACATTTACCGAGCAAGCAGAAACCAACTCCTCAACTTCACAAAGGCAGGACTAGCATGGAGATACATTCTCTCAGCAAGGCCGAAACCATCTGCAATCATTTAGTAGCAGACACGAGGACAGGAAAAGTGCTGTAGACAAAATTAAACTAAAAACCTGGATGAAAAGTGAGCGATGCTGGAGGCAGTTCCACAATGAAAGAAAACTGCCCACGAGAAGGTGTGCCCTGAAACCCACCTGCCAAGCTGAAAGATGGAGTGGAAAGATCCAGGTTACGACACTGGTTGCCAAAGATGTAAGATACACGAAACAAATTCAGTTTAATGGTTTTCTATGTAACAGCTATGGAATCCAGAGCACTGAGAAGTGTTTGTTAAGACAGGAAACGCTGTATACTAGCAATGGGAAAGCACACCATCACACAGAGTCCACAGAAAGTGGAAGATGAGAGCCTGTCAAAGGCCAGGCACTGGGTATCAGGGTACAAATACTCTTCAGAAAAATACAGATGACGCTTTAATTGTATTGTTGCAGCAGAAAATGTGTTAGTTGTAAAAGCAAATTATTTCTAGGCATTCTTTATGTACTATCTCACTATTACATTTCACTGCACATTACAGAGTTACCTATCCCACCCACTCCCCAGTAAGCCAGTAACATGTTTATTTAAACACTAACTACCTGCTCTACAATTAACTGACTCTCCATATAACAGACTTTGATAAAACGCTTAAAAAATTTAAGAGCTAAAAATCAAGCAACACCGTTATTATTTATACATGTTATAAAACAGCGCTTTAGTGATGAGTATCACTGTGCAACTTTTTCCCAGCTACCACATTAAAAACCAAACATCCAATTAATTGTAAAACATACTTGTTTTGGGGCATCTGCGGAGGTGGTGTGAACTTCAGTACCTCGGAGTCCATTAGACTCAAATACCACTGTGGGAACAAGGGGGCTTGTTAACAGATGAACATTCAAGCTTCGTTAGTGTGTGTACATTATTTGAGACCATTACAGATTAACCACGTTCAAAAAAAGACACCAGCTACTAGCCTGTGGCCGGAAAATACCAATTTACCATAACACTTAATGTAAGAGAGTGTGCTAATGGCAGCCTAGGGCCACTGCCCTTTTTAATTCAGACTTCGGCGCTGAAGAAAGCAATCACTGACAACATTAATTATCAGTATATGTGTAAAGGGACCCTCTTCTTGCATTACTTACCATTTGGCCTCTGTCATTTTGCATCAGACTGGCTTATGTATGCATCATTCACACTTTTCAGGAGGAACCTGCTAGTCTCACTGTCTCGTGCAATGCTCAGGAGGTCTCTCGACACCAGTGGCTTTAGTCTCCTACAGCCTCAACCACAGATCGTGCCAGGTTAAAAATGGCTGGTAGGGATTTCCCATTTTAGGACTGACCGGTCTGCGGAAAAATCTTGTTTCCCGCAAAAATGTTCCTGTCAACAGCAACGATGAGGCAAAACAAAGCCTTATGTTGTGCTGAAAGGGGTACTTTGATTTCAATTTGTGCTGGTGGCAACAGAATTCATTAGCATATTCATTTCTGAGTACCCTACTCTCTAATTAAAATAAAACATTTGCAAACAGACTTATCTTAAATGCATTGCAATTTTATGGAGTTCGGGCGGGGATCAGGTAAGCAATATCCGGAGAACAAGAGCAATAGTCGTAAAAATAAAAAACCTGTCTATTAGATTTAGGTACTGGTATTACATAGGTTAACATGGTACGTGAAACGTAATTCTCAGTGTTTTGTTAGCTGGATGCAAAAGCAGGCAAGCGGGAAAGGGAGAAAGCAAGAGCAAGTGTGAAAAGGTACCTGCGTGGGACCTCTGATGAGTCCTGAGGTGACTGGGTTGGGTAAAGCATTTTCCACATTCTCGGCAGACACAGTCTCCTTGGCGTGTTTGCGTCCTGAGCATCCCTGTAGTCAGGAGGGAGGGAGGGAGGAGGGGGTGGGGGGGAGAGGAGAGAGGAAAGTTGAGAAGAAAACATTATGCCAGAAGAAAACATCATTAGTATGTCTAATGTGTCATTATGTGAGGCTACCTTCAGGCCCTGGATGACAACTGTCAGCCTTCATCTAGGCACTGGCTGACAGGCCAGGCACACACAGGACTGCAAGAATGCATAAATTACATTGAATTAAAAAATGCTCCCCATGATGTGCCCGCACCAGGACTGGCATGTCAGGTGTGCGCTTTTCAGAGCAGCTGGATCCACTTCTCAGCCATCACCCAGCTTTGTCAAGCAGTACATCAGGCAAATCAAAGTGACTCCAGCGTGGCGGAGACAAGTCACATGGATAATAGGAAGTGAGTAGGACCAGAGCCCGACTGTCCCCCCCGGGCAGCAATACCTCAGAGACAAATGCAGAGCGAGCGGAGCCATCACAGACTGATCAAACCTTTCGCCCCTGCCTACCTGCCTGCCGGTGCTGCTTTGACCCCGGACCTCTGAGGCACAGACGAAAGACATCTGTGAATGAAAGTGTCATTCCGGACATTTTGAGCTGGTAGCAGCGCAGCAGCCTTCCCCCAGCCCTGGGTAAACATGTTTTC
Organism: Aramus guarauna; assembly: GCA_013400195.1. Lineage (NCBI taxonomy): Eukaryota > Metazoa > Chordata > Aves > Gruiformes > Aramidae > Aramus > Aramus guarauna. The sequence continues at coordinate 261,774 of VXBL01008491.1, read as the reverse complement.
TAGGCCATTAGCATTTGTGGAAAACCGCTCAAACCTCTCCTTTTTCTCCAAAGGTCAGTTTACAGCATCTGACTTAAAGGGCTGGTCTTTGTCTTTTTGCTGCTGATCAAAAAAGACACATTTGACTTTTATTGGGCTTTTTATTATTAAATATAAAATATGTTTGAACATCATCTTTTCTATTTTGGTAAAACACCCTCCTCGGAAGGAAAGAGTTGATGTTTCCATTTGCCACTGGAATACTTTGGCTTTTACAGAAATTCTCAGGGGGTTGTCAGCGGAAATGAAGTTTCAGCTTTTCTTTCATCTCCGCCCCCCCGCCCCACCCCCCGCCCTGTAACAGCATTTAAAAAGAATAAAATTGTGAACTAAAACTNNNNAAATAAAAAAAAAAAAAATAGAAAAAAAAAAAGAAAAAAAAAAAAAAAAAAAAAAAAAAAAACCCAAAAATAACACAATTGAAAAATCAACTGCAGGATTCCAGAGGGCTCACCCAAAATACAGATGCAGTACCTGAAAATGAATGGAAAACAAGATGGGCTGCCATTTACTCTGCTAGTACAGTACCAAGTGTACTGCGATGGTTTTTACCACAGCATATACTGAAAAGAAATGTCTGGCTGCAAAAAAACCCCACCCCAACGCACTCACAAATTGTTTTCTCTTTTCATAACAGCACCTCCTGCAGATGGCAGCACAGTCTGTACAATGTAGCTGAACACACTCACTCCCAGCAGTTCAGTTCCTGGCAGTCAAATATAAGGTCATGATTTAGGGGCAAATCCAGACCATGTATACCCACC
>VXBL01008491.1:208582-260902 GCA_013400195.1 Aramus guarauna | reverse complement strand
AAAAGAAATCACATACATTTCGATGAGAACTTCACTGTCCCATAATGAAACAGATTTGCCTTCTAAGGCAGTCAAGATTAAAGTAGATTTTCTGGTCTATTACTGGCATTTTCCCCTCGCTGGCCAGAACTACAGCTGCAAGCTCAAAAGCAAAGCTGAGGGAAGCGTGTTCAGGGACCAGACATGGCCTTTGCCAGATCGCTGTGCTGGCCACCAGGCAGGCAGGGACAGGCAGAGCAAGGCTCTGCTACTGGCAGAGCAGCTCCTGTGGAGCCCAGAAGACCTGGGTTCTTCAGGTAGCTTTCTGCCACCTCTGGAAAGACTTTTAGTCTCTTTATACCGCAGGTCTCCCTCTGTGAAAGGTGAATACGCTTGTCTCAGCAGCCATTACGTGCCAGGTGTGACAGCCTTCATGGACGCACTGCTCCCACTTCAGCCGTGCATGAGGGAAGGTTAAGGATGCTGTTATAAGCCAACATACCCTGTACAACCACCGAAGGTAGGCAGGTTAGGACTTCCATCTAACCCCTCTCTGGCACTCACTTTATGGTAATTATTTGAAAAGCAGGTGGAAAAAAATGGTTTGCCTCTAGGTATATTTGCCATTGTTGCATTTCCATAGGAGCACCACAAAAGGCTTTTGATAGTTCAGAGCTTTGAGTGATGGGCATCATTGCCGCAAGGCAATGTCCCTGTGAGTCATCACCCAGGTTATCCTGTATGTGAACAAAAGAGGGTGGATGACTACAGGTGTGAGCAAATTCAGGTAAAAGAACATGACTATCTGAATGGGAGCTCCCATTCAAAGCTGTTCTCAAAGGAGCCCCAGGGAAAGAGTGCATCTGCTTCCATAACCCGTCCTTTCCTAATATGGTGATTCATGTAAATACTATGAAGAAAATAAATAAGACTGCTAAATATAACAATCAGATTCTCTCTATAAGTGTTTGGGAAGATTGAAACAAACCTAGCCTAGCTGCAGCAAGCTTTGTGTTTGCAGCTGTCTCACAACAGTACGTACAACTCTCTTTTCCATGGACACACTGGAATAAACACAAATGTAAAAGGATCCTAGAAATAAATCCAGCCACTCTGAAGGAAGCTGAACACTGCACTACCATACACTAAAATATTCTAGTGTGATCCAAGATGAGGTCGTCTACCAAACACCCAAGTAAAGTCTATTTGGAACGTTCAATAGGGAGAAAAAAAGAAGTGATAAATAGTATATCTAAGTGGGATTTTTGGTTGTCCTTTATGTCACGATTGCCACACTCACACTGCCCTATTAAGACTAAATTATATGATGTATACCGACTCAGAGGGCTCAGTCTACGGCCATGCATTATTTCAGACATGGTTCATTTACCCTCCTCTACTCGCAGTTGGTAGAATCTCGTTCCTTTTGCTTGCAGCAGCTTTTTATTTTAGTGCTATGAAAAACAGCCTTCATGCCAATAGGTTTGGAGAACCATCAGCAACGTGGAAGTTGTATATAAAATGAAGACAAGCTACATAAAATAAGAGGTTTCAAATTCTGAAAACCTGATTGCTGTAAAACACTTGGAATGAAAGAAGAGATTTCAAAGCAGAGATGGGCACTAAATAACTTCCAGTTAAAGTGTCTCTGGAAATCACTGCCCAGCAAAAAACACTTCTGGCAATAAAATCCCTCTTTTAAAAAGCAAGTAAACAGAGACCTCCTTGGAAACCCTGCCCATACTTTGCTTTGCCCCAGTGGTCCTCATGTTTTTTCTGGTGCCTGCATTCACTAAGCCAGCTTCTAGTTCCTGGCTTTTACCATTTCTCTCCATCCCTCTTAACACGGCTAGGAGCTCACTGGATCAGTAAGATTTCTCTGAGTAGGCTGCCACAACGTAACAGTAAGTAATACCAAGGAGGGCCCCACATGAAGGTACCCAGGTGGATGGTGGAACAATTAACTGGTATCTAGAGCAGGAAGCGGGCAGAGAGAAACTTCAGACAACATTCCTAGGCACTGGGATGGCAAAAGCAAAGTCACCTGGACAAAGGAACGCTGACCTTGCAGTTTTAGAAACTGACCATGTCCTCCTCCGCCTCCTTAACAAAAATTATGATGTTAGTTACACTCATCACACAACCTCTAAGCACCTGCAAAACCATCTACTCAACAGTAATAAATAACAGGCAGCTCCTATGCAGCATTACTTCTTAAATGATTGAGCAAAACTGGCAACGGAGTGGCTTAAAGGTACACCTCATGGAGTATTTCAGACAGATTTTGCCTTCCTGTCCTCTCCAAAAGGCCTCCCGCTGAGACCTGACCAAACACTGTGTCTCCTTCCTTGCCTCACAGCTGCCAGAGCAGTCAACTTGCACACACCTTCTGGGCACTAGACGATAGCTGCCCTTAGACTACCAGCTTCCAAATGTCCTGGGTTTCATCCCACTTGCAAAATGGGGTCACAAGCTCCATTTCACACTTGCTTTTGACAAAACAGAGAGCATTGTGTCTGGTGAGGGCACTAGAACATGGGTCTGGAACACGTGCTCTTTCCATGTGGGGTTCAGTTCTTGCACAACTTCTACAAAGAGAAGAAGCATATAAAAAAATGGGATGGTTTACAAACGGTGAGAGCTGTGACTATGGCTCCCCGCCTAGACACACACCTCCATCTCAAGAGTAATAAATCAGTTTGATTTTCAGTATCCACTAAAACAAGCTAATTCTGGCAGATGATCAGCAGAGTATGGTTTCAAATGCAAATACACANTTTTTTTTTTTTTATTTCCTTCTTTTTACGTGGCAGTTGACTGGCAAGAGACAGAAGGAGAGCTCTGATTTTTTTTTTGGTCCATGAACTTTTAAACAGGCTATTTGCACAACTGCCTTTCCTGCTTACTGAATTAGCAGACACATATTCGGCCCTACCTCTTTTTGATTATAAACATACAAACAGATCAAAAGAATCATTTGAAATATACCATAGCAGTCTTTGATATGGACAGGGAAGATCTTAAGACTTTTGTCAAGAAAGACAAAGGACACTGACAAGTGATTATCTCTCTCTGTTGTTGGAAGACTTGTTTGCAGACAAAATGGAACAAAACCTCCAAAATAACATCACAGATAAGCCCCAGCGGATGTTTGTTTTGCCCGAAGCAAAAAGATGATGATGTGTGCCAGCAGCAGCATATCAGGAGGTTCTTCGTGTGACAGCACATCTGCGTAACTTTAGCCTGACTGAAGCGAGGGGACAAAGGAACTGTAATACTCCAGGTGGAACCAGATACATTTAACCTGCGACAGAAATGTCACACAGTGCACGAGGAGGGACGCTGCACTGTTAGAGATCAGTAAACAAACCTATTCAAGCCTATCCAGAAATGATAAAAACAATGAGCTTGTAATCCCAACCATTAAAGTGAGAGAAGGAAGGAACTGTGAAACAGCGTGTCGTGGCTCCGAACAAAGCAGGAACAAGCAAGCCGCGTCCTCAGCTGTGGAAGGGCTTGTGAAAATCTTACCTGTGTGATCCAGGACAGGGCTGTTGGCACCGCAGGTTTGGTACAACGAAGCAAGGTCCTTTGGAATGTATGTTTTAAAGATATTTAAAACGTCCAAACGTTTCTCATGCCCGTCTGATCCCAGGTCCTGTTTGCTGGAGTGTAAAGCCGGAGAAACTCCCGCGCCACTAGGCTGGGGCTGCAGCAAAGGACTCGCTCGTGCTACTGCTGTGCAGTTTGCCAATGTCCTCATCTCATTCCCAGCTTTCATGTGAGACTCCCTCTGAGGCACCGATGGCTCTTCATGTTTAGTGTACTGCTCGCTTTTACACAGCGGATGATACTGTGACGGTGGGTTAAATTTGGCCTTCATGGAGTCAGATGCACAGTGCTTACCTGGAGGGGCAAAACTTGTACTTCCTTGGGGAACCATGTACTTTTCCACTTGCTTACTGTTGGTGGGCTGTGTGCTAGGCCTGGATATGACCGTCTGAGTAGGTGTTATGCTTCTGCTATAGGCTCCCATTTGCAAAAGTTTGGAATTTGCTTCATATTTAGTTTTTTGTTGTGCTGCTATGCTGTATTGCTCCTGGGAATGGTTTAACTTGGGCTGCCTGTAACCATCCAGACTTGATAAGCGTGGACCACAGTGGCCAAAGGCATGACCATCTTTTGACTGATGCGTACTCCCAGACTTCGCAGTCATCCCGACAGAAAGAGAGCTGCTTTTGGAGCCTGGCAATGCACTTGGCACTTGAGTGCGCGTAAATCTGGCAACGGGCAAAGGCTGACATTCCTTACCACCAAGAACAGGAGGGGGGCCAGTACGCCTACTCCTTGCCAGGAAGAAGTTGTTTTTAATACTCTTGAATCCGTTCTGTTGAACCCAAGGGGGCACCATGGAGTTACAGCTGATTTTGTGCAAAATTCTTTTGTGCATCCACAGGACTTCAGGGTAGTAGGTCTTGTGACTGCAGAAAGGGCACGGGTAGACAATTAAAGCAGCCTGCAAGGATGTATTCAGATTTTTATTGCATGAATTATCCCTTGTTGATTTTTCACTCAAATCAAGTGGAGCTACTGTTTGAGCTTCAGCACCTTTTTCTAGCAGAAGATGCTCCCTGTTTAAGTCTAGCAAATTTTCTCTAGTGTGACTAGCCTGCACTTCAAGTGATGTTTTCAAGTCCATGACCATGTTTGTAGATGTCTGGCCCACACCTGAAGCAAAGCTAGCAATGTGACTGGAGCAAGGAAGCCCTTGGCTGTGGTGAAATGCTGGCATCTTTATATCTACGGAAACTTTTAGATCTTGGTATTTCGAAAAGGGCTCCTTGATGACACTCTCCATTGCTGACACCAGGGCAGGAATCTCTGGTTTTGATTCCCTGGCCTCATTTTCTCTGGTGTTGCGGCTTCCCAGCTTTGGGAGTTCATCCAACTGAGACGTTACCATCAGGGTCTTCTCTTCAGAAAAGTTGCAGTGGTATGGCTTTTCATCTGAATGGGACAAACAAAAAAACCATCATAGTCATTTTATGCAGAAAGGAGCCTAAAAGAGCAAAATTCAAGATTAGAATAGATAACAGCAACGAAAGCAAACTTTGGTATTGGTATTAGTATCAGAATAGCATGCTACAGAGTAAATTTACTATATAAGCAAGAAAATCTTGAAATAAGACACAACAGCTCAATTTAAAGATGACTGTGAAGTCTGATAAACTCTCTAATGCTGCATGTTCATGACAGTTTGAAGAAAGACCAATTCAATAATATACCCATGTTAAAATTTTGGGACTGCGAGAAAAATAAAGCATTAAATGGTTGCATATTTGTTTAACAAAAGCAAAGATAATGGAGCCAGATAAGACCAACCTACTTAAAGACCTGTCAGTGCTTCCATTACAAGTCCCTATTTCCAAAGGGTTCATAACTCAGCAATAAAAATTGGCTTCACATGGAGATCAAGCATATAAGCAGGTACAGCATACAGAATAAATTGCTCACTTAAGAGGGACTTTTGCAGTGGCCAAGTATAAAAGATGAGTTACAGAGGATGTAAATTTTGAATTTTCCATCCGTTAGTTTAAAGCAGATACATTTTTTTTAACATACTTTTACGTTTGAGTCAAACTTTAGGAAAATTTTATGACCGCTCGATCCACTGAGAGATAAGGAATTCAACATTTTCAGCCATTTAGATTACAGAATTCAAACCAGACTTTCGATTCCTCCCATTTTCTTCTTTGCTTCTCAGCTCTCCAGAGTATATTTATCTACCTAACATGTGTCCTGGAAAGGGAACATACTGGGCAGTAATTAAAGTCGTATAGGGGGGAAAGAGAAGAGTAGGATTTGTTTTGCTGGGAGCACAGCTACCTCTGCCCACTCTCCCGATGCCGATCTCTCAGAGCCGCTGATGAAGCCGTTGAATCTCTCCAAATCAGCTCACAAATCTATTCCACAGAGATCTTCATCACTGCAGTAATGCTTACTGCACTGAATCCACTTAACATGTAACTCAATTGAATCATCTGACAAACTTTCAGTTTCAATTAACATGCAGTTAATTAGCCACTGCCAGACAAGTGTAAGGAGACCATGCTCCATCTAAAATGTCACCAGTCCAAAGTGATCACTGTATCTGTAGGAAGGGTGAGAATGGGAAAGGAGTGAACTGCTCTGGAGCTGCATATCCTCTCACATCAACTCATAAAAGCCAATGCTTCAGAAAATCAAGCGCTGTTCGTTAGCGCAGTGCAATGCCACGGGCATTATTCTGCACAGTGCAATGGAAGAAGCATGTCTTCCACTGGAGTTTCACTGCAAATAAAGTCTACTTAGCCTCGCCTTCAAGTCAAGCAAAAAAATTCTTAAGCTTTTGTTTAATTTGAGGTAATTAGGTTAAAAATAACCCATAGATTTGCAGCCTTGCAGGGCTGAGTGCTCACTCTGCTAAGATCATTTTCCTTTCAAACTCTCTAAGCGGGTAACTCAGGGGGAAACCCCCCCCCACAATCCAGAAACTTGTTTTTCCTGTGTTGCAGGGGCAAGGCTTTGGGAAAGCACATGCCCAGCACTACTAGCCAAATTTACAGTTTGAAACAAAGACACTGCATGCAGCAGTGAAATCTGACACTGCACATCTGTGTTATTTTCAAAGCACATCTGTCAAAGCCCAAAATATTTGTGCTCTTAAATAAGATTTTAAGGCTTGTCTTTACGATCACAAGGAGTGGCTCCTTTGATCATCGTAGTAAATAATAAAGCAAAGCAAAAACAAATCATTCGGTCCCAGCAGCACTCAGCAGAGACTGAACCGACCTACTGGCTAGGCTGAGCACAGTGGGCAGAGGAGGGAGGTGTGGGACCCCCACCAGCCCCTTTCTCACCCTGGGGGCCTGCAGAGCCGGGAGGCTCCANGAGGGAGGGAGGGAGGGAGGGAGGGAGGAGGAAGTAGAGAGACAGACCACAGTCCTGTGCACCCCAATAACCATGCGTATAAAGCCTGGGACTGTAAAGCTCCATTGCTTTAGTGCAGCCATCAAAGAGAAAGGGATTTTTCCAGGCGGAAAATGTAGCACAGAGCAGGAAAACGATGAAGGCACTTCTGAGGTGTATCTAGGCCTGCAGTTGCCACAATGCTGAAGGCATATGCTGTCAGTACAATATATGAAAATTTCTAAGGTTATTACAAAACATAGCTTCTAACATCTCTTCATAGCATCTTACTAGATTCAATTCCTCTGATGCCTCACACGAACAGTACTGAACACACTAGGAATAATTTTTAAAGCTTAGATCAAGAGCCTCGATAGCAATATTTGTGTTAATTGCTCAAGCTGCACTTCTAGCAAAAAAAAAAGAACCCAAACCAAAACCACCCCCCTACTCCCCCTCCCCAAGATTTGGACGGACATGCTTTTCACCTGCAGGCCAACTCATACTTCTGCACCAGCACAAAGCACAGCCTAAGCTTTTACCCAGCTCCATCCTGCTCTCCTCCACAGACCTGACACTCCGGATACGGACACTCAGGCTGAAACGCTGCCATGTGCCATCCTCTCCATCATGGGTGGTGGTCATGGCTGGGCTGCGAGCAGGGAATAAAAGCTTGGGGCGGGGAAGAGGGGATGCAGGCCAGAGCAAGAAAAGACAGTATGCAACCCAATAATATAGGCAGAGCCTTTTTAGAAAAATAGATTAAATTTATTTCTGCCTGCTCCCAGTCGCTTGCCCCAGCTGAAAAGGGGTACTAACAATCCTCTTAAATCACTGGTATAAAATATTGCTCTAACCAGCGCAGTGCAGGCATTACTGTCACCAGAAACTTTCGAGATTTTATTATGGNCCCCCCACAATCCAGAAACTTGTTTTTCCTGTGTTGCAGGGGCAAGGCTTTGGGAAAGCACATGCCCAGCACTACTAGCCAAATTTACAGTTTGAAACAAAGACACTGCATGCAGCAGTGAAATCTGACACTGCACATCTGTGTTATTTTCAAAGCACATCTGTCAAAGCCCAAAATATTTGTGCTCTTAAATAAGATTTTAAGGCTTGTCTTTACGATCACAAGGAGTGGCTCCTTTGATCATCGTAGTAAATAATAAAGCAAAGCAAAAACAAATCATTCGGTCCCAGCAGCACTCAGCAGAGACTGAACCGACCTACTGGCTAGGCTGAGCACAGTGGGCAGAGGAGGGAGGTGTGGGACCCCCACCAGCCCCTTTCTCACCCTGGGGGCCTGCAGAGCCGGGAGGCTCCAGCCACTCCTTGGTCCACCTGCGCATCAGCAGACACCCACGAGTCCCAGGTTGCTTTGCGTACCTCAGATGCTCATTTGATGCTTTCTGATTTGGTCAAAATCTATGTACCGTGCTGTTTCAGCAAAGAGGACGAAGTCAAATAGACTGCGAGGTGGCACAGGTTAGGTCTGGGCTTGGTTTAAAGTCTGGACTGTTCAGTTTAGGTCTGTACTTGGGGAGGGAGGGAGGNTAGGAATAATTTTAAAAGCTTAGATCAAGAGCCTCGATAGCAATATTTGTGTTAATTGCTCAAGCTGCACTTCTAGCAAAAAAAAAGAACCCAAACCAAAACCACCCCCCTACTCCCCCTCCCCAAGATTTGGACGGACATGCTTTTCACCTGCAGGCCAACTCATACTTCTGCACCAGCACAAAGCACAGCCTAAGCTTTTACCCAGCTCCATCCTGCTCTCCTCCACAGACCTGACACTCCGGATACGGACACTCAGGCTGAAACGCTGCCATGTGCCATCCTCTCCATCATGGGTGGTGGTCATGGCTGGGCTGCGAGCAGGGAATAAAAGCTTGGGGCGGGGAAGAGGGGATGCAGGCCAGAGCAAGAAAAGACAGTATGCAACCCAATAATATAGGCAGAGCCTTTTTAGAAAAATAGATTAAATTTATTTCTGCCTGCTCCCAGTCGCTTGCCCCAGCTGAAAAGGGGTACTAACAATCCTCTTAAATCACTGGTATAAAATATTGCTCTAACCAGCGCAGTGCAGGCATTACTGTCACCAGAAACTTTCGAGATTTTATTATGGCCAGGTCAAAGCAAAAAGCCATGAATGGGACGCCTTTTGCATGATCTCCAGAGACTATAACTCACATTCGCCATTGAAAGAGTTCTTGACTAAGCATGCTCTCACTTTTTATCCTACAGATCCTGTCATCTCCTCACGTTTGTCTCAATTCTTTTTCTTACCAAAAATGGCCATTTACCTGTTGCACTTAACAGCGAGAAAGATCCTTTTACCACATCCCTGAAGTGTTACAGTTTTTCTGTGTGATGGATACCTATCCAACAGCTGAAGCAAATTTTACAAGGTGCACAGCTAGGAGGTGGCTGCTGATGCCATCTCATGCCTTCAGTTTGGCCGTAGCTTCAAGCATTGATGGCATGGCAGACTGCAGAAGAACAAAGCAGGACAGCACGGAACACAGCCATGGTCTAGAAACACGGGAACATTCAGGGATTCAACCAGTTCTTCAGAACTATATCTAACTGCTATCACTTATTTACGTATCTGACATGGGCAGATAAAAGTGACTCTCCTTCTCCCCACACGCATCCCTCTTCTCTCTTTCTCCCCCTCGCATGCATAAACCCCACTTGTTTCCTCCCCAGCTCTCTTTCTCCAGAAAACCAAACTTCAGAATGGGCCGCCCAGCTGTTTTAATTCATGAGGCTTCCTATAAAGTAAACCAGGCTACAAGCCTGAGGACAATGAAACCGTGATTTCTATTCAGAAGAGCAGAACGGGCTAGAAATTGGCCCCTTTTCTGGGTAGCATTACAGCACTAGGAGTTGAAGGAAAAAGAGCAGATGTGATGTGTTTGATTTTTAGTAAACATTTGATAGTGATTTGCACTTTGAGATGAATGCTGGGGCTCGATTTGAAAACTGGCTGCAAATAAATCATGATAAAAGCAAAGGATAACATTGGAAGAAGGTGTAATATTGCAAAGATCTGTATTAGGTCCTATTTCACTTGGTATTTTCTTTAATGATCCAGAAGAGACTCTAGACAGCATGCTAACTTAAATCTCCAGGAAATATCGTATTCAGAGGAGCTGCAAAAATAACGGGGACAAGGAAATAATGCACAGGGACTTAGAGAGAATAAAAATGCAGTCTGAAAATAATCAAATGAGATTCATTCTGGAAAAAAGCAGGCTAAGACAAGCGAAGGGAAACAATCCAAAAAAACCCATGCAGTGGGAGAGTGAAATCTGGAAAGCAGCAATGTTGAAAATAACAGATGTTACAATAGATGGCAAGTTAAATATGAGTGTACCAGGTGAGGTTCTTCAGCTTAGCTTTCACAAATAAATGTACACATTATAAAAATACAAATAAAACTACCTCTCTAAAGAAGACACATGATGACCATGCTGGTCACATTATTTTTTGTATATATGTACACACATACATATAAACCAAAATAAATATACCATAGTAATGGGCAATACATAAAAGTCCATAGTAGGCACAATACAATGGGACATGGCAAGGGAAAAAAGGCAAAAAACAGGTTTGCAGCAGAAAATCGAGGTCTTTTATCCTGTGAAAGGCAGGTCCAACAAAAATACTCAGTGCCCCCAGAATACCTGTGCAGATCTGCAAATACAGACAAGTCAGAAGGAGTTCAGAGAACTGCAACAGAGAAGTAACCAGCCAAAACATAAAGATGAAGAGTTAAGTGTCCCTCACATGGCTGAGGTAAGATGGGAGGGTGACAGGTCAATGCCTGCAGCCTCCCCAGGAGCACCAAGCTCCAAGAGAGAATTATGTCATCCTGAGCACTGGAGTCTATCACAACCATCAGATATAATTGCACGCAGGAAAACTCATGATGAACAGAAAAAAAAAAAAAACAACTATTATGTGTATTTGAAGCTTGCAGAATAAATGTCAAGGGAAAAGGTGGAACACCGCTTGGACTGGAAAACCTATATGGACAAAACACAGATTACCAACGAATGGCCTTCTGTGATGGGGTTACAGCATTGGTAGATAAGGGAAGAGCAACTGACATCATCTACTTGGACTTGTGCAAAGCATTTCATGCTGTCCCGCACAACATCCTTGTCTCTAAATTGGAGAGACATGGATTCAATGGATGGACTACTCAGGGGATAAGGAACTGGCTGGATGGTTGCACTCAAAGAGTTGCGGTCAGTGGCTCAATGTCCAAGTGGAGACCAGTGACGAGTGGTGTTCCTCAGGGGTCGGTACTGGGACCGGCACTATTTAACATCTTTGTCAGTGACATGGACAGTGGGATTGAGTGCACCCTCAGCAAGTTTGCTGACGACACCAAGCTGTGTGGTGTAACNTAGAGTACCCCTCCTATGAAGACAGGCTGAGAGAGTTGGGCTTGTAGTGACAGGACAAGGGGTAATGGCTTTAAAATAAAAGAGGGTAGATTTAGATTAGATGTTAGGAAGAAATTCTTTACTGTGAGGGTGGTGAGGCACTGGAACAGGTTGCCTAGAGAGGTTGTGGATGCTCCCTCCCTGAAAGTGTTCAAGGCCAGGTTGGATGGGCCTTTGGGCAACCTGGTCTAGTGGAGGGTGTCCCTGCCCATGGCAGCAGGGTTAGAACTAAATGATCTTTAAGTTCCCTTCCATCTCAAACCATTCTATGTTTCTATGATAAAAATGCATCCTTTTTCATAGGAAGGCAGAAAGCATGACTTTCCGTTTGGTCTACCAGCACAACAAACCAAAACCCTTCATAAGCTAATACCCTCATGCTACAACTGCGTTGCAGACATATGCCAAAACCAGCCTTCCCTTCATACTAATTCCCTATGTGGTTATCTAAGGAAAGGACCCCTGGAGCATTCAACAGTGAGCTCGTGACCCTCCTTAGCAGCAGGTTTCTCATATGAGCACAGGTCTGGCTGTTCAAAGAGACTCAGTATCTGTTTTGCAGAGAATGATTTGTCTTACACCAGCCATGCCCTCTGTCCTAGCTGCTTGCATGTCTACTCCACGCTCTATCCGCCACCTCCTCTGCTTTCTGCTCTAGCTGCATCACTCAGTAGATCCCCAACATGGTGGCAAAGCAGATGTGAGGTGAGACACAACTACTACTAATCCTCTTAGGGTTTCTTACAGCCCAAAGCCACATGCTGCAATGATATACCGGTAAGAAAAAGTTATGCTATACTGATACGAGATCCACCTCTGCAAAGCCTGTCTTGCTTTACATGTTGTTAGATGGTTTTAGATGCAGCTACAATAGCTCCCCAGTAATTCACAAAGAGATGGCCAAGGATTAGACTGGAGTATTCAGCACTGCAGGATAGGGCAGGCTAGCAGGGAAAAGGGTGATGCTGAAGGGTAGAAAGCACATGATCAACTAATATCCCTGCTTCCTCTCAGACTAATTTTAGAATTGACACTGAGTGTTTTTGGCTGAGGTTTGAGGTTTTTAACAGCGCAGAAACCCAACGCAGCTCTTGAGATTGAGATGCTGGCTGATACAGAGGGTTTATCAGTCAGCCAGCTCACCCCACCCCACAGAGACTTCACTGCGGCTATGCGAGGAGGAAAGGGGAGTAACGCTGTCCTGTGCCAGAGCCTGGGAGTGCAGAAAATGAGTCCCAGGCACCCTAAGAAGTCCTGCCTTATCTGATCATGAACGAGGTGTTTCTGTTTATATAGCACTGCTTTTCCTTATTATTTTACAACAATATTTTTCTCCCCTATCTTTTTTGTGGCTACGTGTTGGGGAGTTATCTTTTCACTTCCATGCCATCAGCTGTACATTTCTAACAACACTATACTTCCATCATTAGCAAATAAACTCAGATCATGGGTTTACCCATCCGAACTAGCAGCCTTTTGGTATTCATGGTCACCATTCTCCTTTTCTACATCTAAATCTTACAAATCCTAAAATGACTTCTCATTTTTAATCTCATGGCCAACAATTTCAGGACACAGCTGCGTGATGGCCACTGCCAGCTTGCAACCAAGTACTTCTTGGGAAAAGATGCTGACTATGGAAAAGCATCATCTCACAAGTAGAGAGAGAAGAACAGCAGTCTTGTATCCCTGGTTTTTGGGAGTGGGCCCAGGGAGAGGAAATTATTATCCGACCAAAGGTTTTTAGGAACCTCAGAGTAACAAAATTTAGCTTTTTACCTTCCACTCTTTTCTTCCCAAACAGTACTACCACTGTTGCCATGATGATTAAATGACTAATGCTTGGAGCCCAAAATTCAACTTTTATTACGACCATGCTATTTTTCAGCTGTTGTTCCTGCACATGTTTTCAGGCTTCCCTCTGTTCCTGGAACTACAACATACAGATTTATTCTGAACTCTAGTTTTCACTAACTTCACCCTCCCCAGTTTCTAACTTAGCCCGCAAGTTATTTTTTACTCTTGCCATCAAACGCTTAAAACGTCGTACCACCGTGCCCCAAGCATACAAACAGCTGAAGGGCCCCGATATAGTGTTCATCTCCTTCCCCCTGCAGAAGTGGGGGACACTGCAGGGGATGAAAGCGGGACAGCCTGCTCCAGCCCACCGCTCCTAACACTCCCTGGTCCCCATTTGACTAATCTCTCTGGCATTGTCTGGGAGGACACCTGCTGCTTGTGAAAACAAAACCCACTGAGCTCTTACAATCCAGGCAGCAAAAAACATGAATAGGCAACCATCAAACCAATTCAATAAAGTTTGTTCAGTTCTGGACTGCACATGTTGAGGTTTTTGAATTATTTTAGATTGTTATTGCTATTATCATCAGAGATACTGACTGCGTTAGTTTTGCATTTTGGAAAGAATCTGAAAGGTCACCGAAGTGACCAGAAAAATACCACAAAAATTTTAGTTAATTAAATTTGAAATTTAACCTTTTAAGATGAGTGAAATCTGAGTCTGAGAACAGTTACGGTATAGCACACAAAAGACCCCTTTCTACAAGGTATTCCCTAGCTCAGTAAAATTACAAATTCCTTTGCACAGCAGAAATGCTTTAGAGTTATGTCACACTTCAAGGATCACTTTTTTTTTTTTTTTTTTTTAAAAAAAAAGGAGGCCTGAAACCATCCCCCCCTCCCCACAGCCACAGATGCAAACGCCAGCAGGGTTATTGGAATTGCAAGCACAATCAGCAAATAGGCACCAACAAAGTAACTGAAGAACTAGTTGGGAAACGGTATCAGGTCCAAAATCCGCCAGGCTGAAGTGCACACTGTTAGGTACCGGAGGCATGATGAAAAACAAGCCTGAAAGTTCACAGTAAACATTTTCCTTCCAGCTAGCTGTATATAACTTTTCCTTAAAGAGTATTTAGCTTTGTTGTTATCTAGGGTACTGATGCTATGAGCTTCCCAAAGGCCAAGTGGCTGCAAGAGCAGCTCCATGTGCAAATTACTCCACTCTCCCCTCACGTAGTATCTTTTCATCACCCTCCACTTTGCACAGGTGCACATCAAGTGCAAAAAGCTTTGTGCTGAAACCAAAACGCAAACTCTCTTCTAGTGCTGAGTCCTTTGGGATCTGTCTCCCAGGTATCAGCCCTTCCAGAGTCAACATAGACTTTATTTGAAGATGAGGGGAGGAAAGCATCCACAGCAGAGCACATAATGAAGTGAAAGTGCACGTGTGGGTAAAATGGCTGCTGCTGGCAGCGTGCCACAGACACATTTCCAGTGTTCATCAGGTCCCTCTGTACCTCCTCAGTGGGGTTTTTTGTAAGTCATTATATACATGGTGCATAGGAATTCTGGGCAGTGGCAGAGCTAATGATGACTTATGAATCCTTTCACCTCTTATATTTCTCATGGAGGTCTGTGAGGGTAATATCTGCCCAGCAGCAGGGGAAAAACCCCACGAAATAACGCGTACCTATCTGCAGGCGAAACTGTAGCTCCTGTTATCAGAGTATTTCCGAGTGCCTCTTTCACAATTCATCCACATTAGCTTGATCCAAGGGCAGTTAAGACTTCAGTGGGGCTTTTGCCAGGTGAGAAAAAAGCTTGTCCTTTAAATAAAGAGCTGAGGGCAGGTGACATCGCTCTGTCTAGCCTCACACAGCAAGGCTGCAACTAATGCATCCAATCCCAATGCTGTTGCTGCATCCTGCTCGCATCCCCAGCATGGCCCTTTCTGGGACTGGGGACCAGACTTCCCGGTCGTGCCCTGCAGCCCCTCTTTGCCCTGTGAGCTTCAAGAGCATCCTGACGTCTTCCCATCTCACACAGGGCTGCTACAGCCAGACAAAGCACGGCGCTAAGAAACCTGAGTTATCCATGTTACACGTGGCTTTTGCAACTCTGTCCTCAGCTCACAAAACTTCAAACCTTTAGGAAACATAATGCCAAAGTGTGTAAGTGGATAGAGAAGAAAGGGTTCATCATTCCCACTCACAGATCAAACTGGAGTGGAGGCACTATATTGTTTTAAAATGTACAGGCACCTTCACAGTTCCACATCATTGTTGGGGTCCTGGGAAGTGTTGAGGGAACGCTAAGTACTTATCTATAAATTACGGGTAAAATAGAGGGACAGATTAATATGTACACAGGACCAATGTAAAAACACTTGCAGGGACTGCTTGCCAAAATGAAAACTGTACAATTTGGCATTGCCCTAAACGTTGCTGCTCATAATATACTTAAAGAAAATTATGGGATATAAAACCCCTGGAATGCTCTGCCAAATTAGGAAGTGATTAGGCCAGATGATACCAATTTGATTCTAACACAGTTTTGTCGTAATTCCAGAGTTAATAGCAATACAGTATGAACTGGTCCAAAACCTAAGCAGAGTACTTCCAGTACGTTCTTTAGCTGCTAGGCACTTCTGCATGCGTGGCCCTGCCTGTGAAGTTTGGTGCAGGTAGAAGGAGGAAAAAAGAAAGGACATAAGACCATAAACCACAGCAGGATACATAACTAAATTTGAGAGGGGTGGATTTGGGTAGGGGCTGTTGTGTTTTTGGGGGTTTGGTTGTTTGGGTTTTTTTAAGTTTAAGGCACAAAAAGAGAAGTGCAATTGGTTTTGATGCATCAAAACTACTTGCAGAGGAGATGGAAAATTATGACTCAGATTTTTGAATTTTTTTTAAGCAAGTGGCAGCCTGCCTGTACAGCCACTCCAAACACAGACCCAAACAGTTGTAAATCTTCCTGGAGATTTTCCCTTTCATTCCAACAGTCAGACTTGCTGCAATGTCTCCTCCGGAGCATCTTCTTGGCCACCACCTGTTCCTCTTCCTTCAAGTGCATAAAGGAGAAAGGCTTTCCAGGCCAGGACTGTGGACTGGCAGCCACCCCATACAGCTTAACATTCCTCACCCAATATTTCATTTCTCCTATCATTTGTTAAGCGTGGGTAGCGCACTGCCATACATCATAAAGCCCTTTACTAGAGCTGCTCAGTCTAAAAACAGAGTGTACAGCTGTGCTGGAGGCTTAGCATTCTGCAGAAATACCTAAGCTACAGCCAGCAAGCCCAGCATGGTAACAGAGGTAGCACAGTTATGGAAATAAGGAGCTCTGCATGACCTAATTTACCTTGCTTCTCCTGACGAAGGCCATGCTACCATGGCTGGTGGCTCTGTTCACAGACTTCAGGCAGTCAAGGATGTCTACTGTGCATATCAGTCACATCAAGTACAGTGGCACATCACAGAAAGGTGAACTTAGATTGTAAGTATTACAAGTATTTAAAGATTCGCTAGTTATACAGTACTTGGACAGAGAATCTGCTTTCTTGTGTTAATTTTTTCAGGCTTTCAGAGGAGACAACTTTGGAAAGAGAATGGAAGAAAACAGAGCTGGACTAGGAAAAGGATCAGGTCACATCAAATCCAAGACATAGGCTGGACAGACTGAACTGTCATCACTGGAAACCAGATGCCCTAGGTGAGAGGTGGCATTGCTGGATCATTATTATCACCGTGACATGGTGCCGCCAGAATGTGGAGGGACAGATGAGGGACTGGGCCCAGCAGGTTTTGGGATGTGCAAAGCTTCCTCTAGGTACAGGAAGGCTCTAAGCTACTGATAGGTCAAAAGTTGATTTGAACAGCTCTGCTCTGGATAGACCAATGGGCACCAGAGCTTCTGGGGAAGATGTGGCTGCTGGCACCAGGGCAGTCTCTGGCCACTTGGCCAAGGCCACCGACTCAGTACCAACTGCAGCCAAATTGCACCAAATACTCTGTACACATGCCACACAACCTGCATCCCTGAGACAAAGGCCTCAAGAGAAGGGGCTCGAGGTCCTGCCTGCCAGACCCAGCTCCTCTCCACCCAGCCTCCGGTTTGCCATCGGCGGCGTTTGCTCCTATTGACCACGCAGGGCAGCGGTATTCGCAGGTTGGCTAAATGCTAGATAAGGAGCCTTTCCTTTCCCCTTCCTTTTCTTTCCAGTGTCCTCCCTTGCCTCTTTGTGCAGGAACAGAGGAAATGGTAACAATAACTATGGGAGGCACTTCCAGCAAAGTAAATGGCCTTTCAGACCTGGCTTGACACAACTCTGTAACAGCCTTACACAGATCACTAAAGACATCAGCCATTTACTGGCAACTTCCATAATCCCCTTGAAAAGCTAATAGACAAAGCAGGCTGGAACCTACCACCACCAGCAAGGCAGCAGAAAGGGCAGCTGCCTGCAGGCAAAATGCACTCTAAAAGGGATTTGGAGTTTTAGCATTTTTCCAACGCTTCTCCTTTTATACCAAAAGGTAAATTTGAGAGCTCACGAGAGCACCAAAGTTCTGAGCCTGCTTAAATTCTTATCTTTTAAAAATCTTAGTCATCTGGAAAATGAGTAAAGGAAAAAAAGTAACTTTTAAGATGTAATTTAAAAGATAAAATAAATAAATTCCAGCATCTATTCATCTCTGGTGTGTAGGCTTCCCATTTCAAAAAAAGAGGAAGCCTTCTGTTTGGGAAGGAAGTCAGATGAGAATCATCCCACGGTGCATGATGTAGCTCAGAAAGGTCAGGAGACAAGGGAATGTCTCAAATATGTATTGAAAAAAGAAGAACCCGTTGTAAATGTGATTTAATGAATCTTTCAAATAATGGAAACGTTATGCTAAAGGAGGATGGGAGGGAGAAGTCAAATCCATTTGAAAAATGGCAATAGCAACACATGATTTTTAAAATAGGCTTTATAGACAACGAAATAGTAATTCTGCACCTGTGAGTCATGATTATTTATATCACATGCTTGTTTTAATAACAGCTGTGTTAAAATTCTAAAAAGTTATTAAATACTGAAACTATTGCATATAGTGCATAGGAATCTTCCCAACTTTTCCAATTAGCACCAAGGCTTAAGCTTTCAATGCATCAGAAGCAAAAGAAATGCTGAAAAACACTGCCACAGGCTGGCTTAATTTGGAATTTCTCCTTTTCAAAAGGATTTAAAAAAAGAAAAAAAACAACACCCAAACAAACCAAAACCAAAAACCAAACCACACATCCAGAAGGGCTGGAAAGTACTTCAGATTTTTTTTTTCCCTTTTCTCAACCCTTATTCAGTTACGTACCTTACAAGCAAGTAGGAAAGTATGTTTAAGGGCAACTTACAAACTTGGTTTGACAGAAAAGAGCTTCTACATGTATACCTGCAGCAGCCTGCAAACACCATTTTGGGTGAGAAGCTCAGTTAGCATCACTGACGTCTCTTGCCTCCATATTGAGAGCAAGCCCCTAGAAAGCAGCATGAAAAATCCCTGTGCATGCGGCGGGATTAACAAAGGAAGATTTTAAAATGTCGATGACCAGCTATCTGTATGAAGCGTCCTTAAACAGAAAGATGCTTGCCACTTCAGCGCAAAGCTTTTCTCCTCAGACACGCAAACCTGGCGGGGTGCTGCACCAATTCTTGGGCGAGGGCTGCTGCCTGGTTTATTTTTGCAAGAAGCAGTACTGACACCTCTCCTCCTGAGGAGCTTAAGTGTTAATTATTCCCCAGCATTCAGGTTTTATGGGGACCTGATTTTTTGGAAACTCAGGAAGGCCATCTGCTTTCCCAGCGGCGCACGACGGGTCTGGTCAGAGCAACTCCAGGAGGATTAAACAACACACTGGGGAGGGACGAGGGCAACTGAGGTAACCAAACCACCTCCCCACTCCACCGTCCAAGGCACGTATCAGTTGCAGGGTATGTTGTTACTCACATAAAACTCCAGAGAAAAAAAAAATAAAAATGAAGCATTAAGTTACCAATAAAGACAGAGCTCCTCAGATCACCTTCATCTCTTGCTTGCCATTTATCCACACCCTCCTGTTACAAAAGGCAGGACATCCCCCATCCCCACCACAGCTGACTCCTTAAGACTGCTCTAAGATAGAAATTAAACTTGCCTAAAGAAAAATGGGCTTAAGAAATTAATCTGGATAATTCAGATCCTTAAATAGCAGAAAACCATACAGAAAAACAGATGTTTGCCTAGATATTTCCAAAAAGAGAGAAGTAAACGAGTGCATGGCATGTGTATATGCATGTGTGTCCAGTAGTTTTACACAAAGAAGTACTTTGGCAAAAATAAAGATTAGGCCAACGTCAGGAAAACAAAGCATTTTGAAAATTCTCCTCAAAGTCAGGTTAATTTTAAATCTATTCACTAAAACACATTTAATCCGTGACTTAATCCACCTGCACACCTGACTACACAAGGTGATAACTGGTCTTTACGGCACAAACATTCCATCAAGCCAATTTCAGTTCTAGTTCTTTAATCAAAAGAAACATGTAGCTTCTGAAGTGACCCAAAACAGTTACGAGAGAGGTTATGTAGCTAAAGAAGTTACCTGTCCCCAGGAATTAGGTAATACTCCCTCAGGACTACTAAGGTGTAATTCACCTTGGCACCTTCACCTGCATACAGGTAATGCTCTCAGTTAAAATCCCACCCTATGAATTTATCATCACGTGCTGCACATTTGACCTTTCCCTGCCACAAACACACCATCGTAGCTCCTGTGTCCCAAAAAGCACTGTCAAATCAGATTTTTACAGCACACCGCCTACAAGAACACGCTGGTATTTCCATTGTCGTTAAAGGCGCCGTTANGGAGGAGGAGGAGGAGGAGGAGGAGGAGGGAGGGACTCGGCGCCGGCCGTTCCGCCCACCGCCGCCAGGTGGCGCCGCCGCCCAGCGGATGAGCTCGCCGCCGCGCGGAGCGCCCGGCGCAGCGGCGGCTGCTGCTGCTGGTGCAGGGGCCGGGCCGCCGCGGCCTGGAGCCGGTTTGCAAAGCCACCCCCCTGCTCGCAAAGCGCCTCGTCGTCTTTGCGTTGGGCTAGTCCGGGTGGTGCCTGGGCCTCCTGCTCCAAAACCCACCCAAACAAAACAGTCAAAAAAAAAAAAAAAACACAAAAAAACCCAACACACCCCACAGGTGACAGTGCTCCCACAGCTGCTGCTCAGGACCGCCAGCCCTAGGCATGGCTAACCCAGCACAGGCGGAAAGCTCCCCTCCACACATGTGCACTCCTCCAGTCACCATCAGCACCGGCGGCCTCAGTTGGGTCCTCTGCACCTGAGAACACTGACAAGTGGGGATGGAATAACAATTAAATAAATAAAATAAAATATTTAAAAACAAAACAAAAAGCCACCACACAAGCCAACCAAAAAAAAGGGCTAACCTCACAGAAGCAACCTCAGGAGACAGCAGTGCCACACAGGAGGGACATGGCTCTCCAGAGAGGAAGTCCTCAGTGGGATTCCTCCCTGCTTCACCACCTGTTCGGGGCAGCCCCATTCCTGCACTGAATCTGAGCTGATTACATGGATCACGCCAGTCGAGTCACTGGGTCGAGTCACTGGCATCCATGTGAGCACCTACCACCACATTCCTGAAGGACAGACACAGAAGCACTTTCCCATGCCGAAGGAGAACCAGCTGCAGGACAAGGAAGGGGCAGTCAGCATCCCACACACCTTCCATTACACCTTGCACCAGCTGCGAATTTGGGAAACCTGGTCCCCACTCTGGGGAAGTCTCTTGAGCTGAGCTGCCCTGCCATCCATAACCAAAACCATCCGTACCGTTATGCCTCTGTGGCATGGGGACACAAGTCATTAGGTGACCAAGTGTGAGGCGCTTGCCCACGCTGTGGGGTGGAGGAGGGCTCCATTCTCTCAATTGACAAACGCTTCCCACAGGAGGGAAAGTGTGCTGACGTGTTTAACAATGACGAGCAACTCACCCTAGGTCAAAGTGTTTGTGACCACCAAGAAAATAGAGTATAAAAAAATCTTTTCACAGTTGAAACTGTGTCTGGTCCAGCGATTTGGGGTATAACTACAGAAACACCAGGAACAGGGACAGAAAGTAGAGCATGTTCATGAGGTTTTCTACATAATGTGATGTATTATACCTTTTTCTTTTTTTTTTTTTTCCAAATCAAAACTCCCTTGAAATATATAGCCCCCAATAGGCTAATATAGGTTACTTTACAGGAAGCACCTTGTTCGCAGATGGTAGAAAAGCATCCATTTTAGGAGAAACAAAACCTCCGACCCAGAGGTTTTGACTTTTGTTCGCTGCTCCTGCTATGTAGAAAGATGTCCACCAAAACAGGGCAAAGTTTGGGCGGTCAGCAGTAGGACGAGGTAATGCCAATCTCTATCTTTCTTTTCAGAGAGTTCTTGATGCACAGCCATCAGTTAGCCCACGTGCATCTCTGCAGGAAAGGATTGCTTGAACGTTTTCACTGGGGAAAAATACAGAAACATGGGAGAAGGAAATACAAAGACCTCACAAATTGCAAAAACCTTTTGCCTGCCGACTGCTAATTGAGACAACATTCTTGCAGATTGAAAAAGTGATGTAGGAGTGGGAGAAGCTTCACTTACGTACAACTAACAGGCAAGTAAACCAATGAGCAGCAGCATGCACAAGAAAGCAGGTATCTATGGAGATGGTATCCAACATTTGCAACCACGTCAGTTTTAAACTGCTCTGGACTGTTGGTTGATGGTCAGAGGAGGACAAGCTAAATTGCTGCAGCCACGCAT
The DNA here is from genome assembly GCA_013400195.1 of Aramus guarauna. Lineage (NCBI taxonomy): Eukaryota > Metazoa > Chordata > Aves > Gruiformes > Aramidae > Aramus > Aramus guarauna. The sequence continues at coordinate 238,884 of VXBL01008491.1, read as the reverse complement.
TATTAAATTTAAAAATATATGGAGAGGGCATGAAAATAAAAATTCAGATTTTGCGAAATGTAGCGAGGAAAAGAAGAAAGTACATCTTTATGTTTTAAATTCAACTTCAAGCCTAACACCTGCAGTAGGATAAACGGAGACAACTCTATTCTCAGGAAAAAAATCAAGTATTTAGGGGAAGAAGTCTCTGATACAAAGGCCTAGGTTTGTTACAGCAATAAAGGATTTCGGGTACTCCTATTTTTTTTAGTATTAAAGCACACTTCATATGCTTTCATTCATAGGGCATAGCTTTCAGAAGACGAGTCCATTTCATAATGTTCTGAAAAACGTGGGAATGCTACCTGTCACTAGGGTCTCAAGTGCACTTGGTACTTTGGTTGGCATCTATTTTCCATTTCAGCCTACGGAGGAATGAGAACAAACCACCGACTCTTCCCTGATGCTGCACTTTTGCCATTTGATTATTCATGAAAGGAGAGCAACAGTGTAGCAAAGTCAGAACATGGCATTTAAGGATGTTTTATTGAATTTTGCCAAAAAAGTGGCACTTTCAAAGTAAATTCTCAAAAAAAGTGTCTGGTTTAAAGATTTAGGTTTAATTCACATAATAATTCTTCACTATTTCAGAATGAAAGTTCCCTGCAAAAAATCAGAGCATAAATGAGCACAGAGTTTACCAGGGACTTTCCAAGGCTCTGTCTTATTTTCGTATATTTGTTGATGAAATACTGGCTTTCCCAAGCTCACTGTTGACAATTGCCCCCCCCCCCCCTTTTTTTTGTAAAGTAAAGAGCCTTTAAAGTTTTCTTTTGTCTATAATTAAGAAATGCTACGCTATGAGGCACCTCTTTTCATCTTGTTTGGGGTTTGCAAGCAGGCTTCCCATGAGAAGGGAATCCTTAGCACGGTTTTTAGAGTGCAGTGGTCTGTGTTTAAGGTCGCAGGCGTGAAAGCCTCTTCCACGACATCCTGCAGAATTCAGCAACAAGCACTTTCCTCCAGCTACAAAGCTGAGTCAACCTTTCAACCTCTGCTGAGTTCCAAAAAGGACTTTACCCTAACACTTTTCCTCCTTTGCCCTTCCTGTTTGAATCTTCCCGTCTATCTTTTTATATTATGCAGCCTGTGGAAAAGCTCATTACACCTAGTTTTGCCTTAAGTCAAAACCATAAAGATGCCTTCTTTCCCAAACACCCTTCCAGTGTCTCGAGAACACATCCTTCTTGCTACTCACCAATACTCTTTCTGTGTCCCTTTGTCTTGCTTCATTCTCTGCTTTCACAAGAAACACATGGATTTCAGAGAGTGGATGGTTTTGTAGTTAAAGGCATCCAAAGACATACCAAGTTACAGGTTTCGGTTTGACCACATACTTTAGTTCCATAAACGACCATGAGAAAGTTACTCAATCCCTCCAAGATTAAAGTTGTCTATTCTCTCAAAGAAGAGCACTGTTACTCAGAAGTGAGAGTATCTCTTAGCTCCAACTGAGAAGATTTGTCCTCTACCCAACTCAACTCTCCACGTACAAGTCTCTGGCTGAAGTTCAGCTGCGGTTCCTTGACCACCTACCCTGGCCAGGACAGGGAACTTAATAAGCTGGTGCACCACCAGTTTTTGAAGATGTAACGCATTGAGAACAGCCACACTGTCCTTAACTCCTTGTCACATCCAGTCTTTGTCATTTACTACAACTGTGTATTTAGATCAGAATTTGTAGCCTGGTTATTCCTTCTTTCCACTCAAGTTAACCAGTTGCAATGAAGCTCTAAGTAATTAGGCATGGCAAAAAAAGCTGCAGTCATTATGAAGAAGAAAATGTAATTTAAAATAAACAGCACTTTACATTCTCTTTGCCTTTCTCCTTCCCCCAACATCTCTGAACGTCACTCTTGTTTTTCTCAACTCTATACTTCCAGTACATTTTATTTGTGCTTATGGAAATTTGAAAAACGTCCTTTAGGCAGTAACTCTTGCCCAAGAAATTCATGCTCCCTCAACCTAAACATAAAATTCAGACTTCAATTAAACTACCAGGAATTTCATACAGCTGAATATTACTGGCACTTGTATTGTGCTACATGTTTTCTTGCTGTTTCGTGTTGGACTTCAAAGTGAAGTAGAGTTTTACCCTGGAAATCTTCTCAACAGAAATATTTAACACTATGGAGTACTTTTAATATTGTGGTAAAATACAATCCTTGTTTTCAAACAAATCAAAAGTGCAAATACCATAGCGGCTCTTCTAAAAAAACTCTTCATTCTGTTTACCTAAACAATGCATTGTTACTGCAGTGTTGTACTCCTGTATTTACAATAAGAAGTGTCTTTAAAATGAAGCTCAAATTTTTATGCATACCATTTTTTGGTTCAAAATTGATCCACTACTACCGTAGCAAACTTAAGCTGTAATGTTAAGAATATAAAAATAAATTTTTAACAGAAATTGTTTCTATGTAACCTAATTATCCAGGTTACTATCTGAGTCATCTCGTTACTAGGCTGGAAAAGAAACCACAAAAAACAAAGCAATACTTTGTCTAACAACATTACAGAATCACAAGAAATGAACTATTTTCTGTGGAAAGCAGTGATTTAAACATTCCAAAGTCACCCTGCTACAAATAGTACTTTCAAAATATGCACATTTGGAATTTAGACTCATTTTAAGTAGCTTTCATGAATTTTTTCTAGCCTTCATTTTAAAATCACGTATGAGAAATTTAATGTATCAGCATAAGCTCAGTTAAAGTTGCTTCCAAATTCCAGGCTGACGGGTTTTATAATCCAAGTTGAAAGGCACCAGGAGGGGTTGTGAAGAGCGTCTCTATCCCTCTGCCAGTCTTCTCAACTCCAAATCCTTGCTGATTTATTTTTCTCCAACCTGCAGACTTTCTCTGCAAAAGATGGCCACACCCTCAAAACAGAGATCCACCACTAAACGAGTCGCATCTCTCTTTGAAACAGACTTTGAGGAGGCTTTCCATTCCCCCAAAGGCAGAAACACACTATCAACAGCCCCTTTTACTGTGATTGTCTTGTTGAGAGTGCGTGCCAACCCACCTCTTCTACCAAGCTCCTTCCTACATCTAAGAGGATCTAAGAAATCCCTTATTTGGTGTGGCCTGTCCTCTAAGACACAAAGACTCAGGGCGATAATGGGTCAATACAATCTAAAGATAGATCAGCCTGCCCTAACAGCTTAATAGCTTGTTACAGGGAGCTCTAGCGCTTAATAAGGCAAAGAACAACTCAGCTCCTGCTAGGTGCTCCTCCCAACTGCTGGGAGTGGCACTTCCCAGCTTGGCCAAAAAATAAATTTAAATAAAAAAATACAAAGAAAGAAAGACACACACAACTTTTACTGCTCATCACTAAGTCAGTCTCAGAGCTGATGACAACGTCTGCATATCCCCAATGCAAAGCCCATGTTTACCAGGTGATGCTGGCCAGAGATGGAATGGATAAATCATCTCTGCCTACTCATTCACTGAACTGGTACCAGCAAATTACTGGAAATGGATGCCATCTCTACCACATCTCTCGATCAATCAGTTTAAAGGGAAAACAGGGAAGTTGGACTGGCAGCTCTTCCCTTTTCCCTTGCTGAACTCCAATACTGGATCACCAGCTTGGCAGATGGTTACAGGTCTTCACCCAGTCTTAACCTACGTGCCTATCAAGCACTGCCAAGGAAGAGCCCTGACACCACACTACAGCCTCGGGATACATGGTTTGGAAGAACACAGAAGCTCAACCTTCTTAATTAGTTAATTCCCCAGAAAGACTTCATTCCATGAACATCTGCTCTTCCAGGGAACATCAAGTTTTGTTGGAAGAAGTAAAACCAGTACCAAATCCACAGTATCCATAGGACCAACATTTTTAAATAAAACTTGCGTTACTGTTACAATAAGGGCCCTTTTCCTTTACGCGACCTTGCCACAGCCCATCAGCTTAAGACCCCAGAGGAGGCCTACCTCTCCTGTCTGAGGTTGCTAAATCGGCACTCTTGATGCATGCCATTTTCAGATTTGAAAAATTTGTGGGTTTATATTTTGCAAGAAAAAGTGATAAAGGACAGGCTATTGCAAGCCTATCTAAAAAAAATTTTTTTCTGAAAAGAAAAATACTAGTACTGCTAGATCACTGCAGAGGTTGGGTTCCAGGTTCTTTCCGTATTAAAAAATACAATGATATTTTGGACCTGGTAGGAAATCACCAAAATTGCTACAGAGCTTTCCCTCTCAGCAAAACAAGTCAGGAATAGAAATGCAGGAGCCACTGCCCCAAGTGCACCAATGGTACTTAGAGGCACATCACACTGTGCTGAGCAGCGAAGCATCCCTGAAGCACTGTAACTTCAGTTAGAACTTGTAATTCAGAAATGTCCCAGTGACCCCATTATCAGCGTAGCATAGAGAAAACAGAGCTGGTCTCGGTATATGAAGGCAATGACTATTCAGGGAGCTTTAATCAGAAGGAATTTAACTGAACAAACAGCCGTGGCTCCCAGAGAAGGGCTGAGTGCTTTTAAAAATTGAAAGTAGCTGACCGTATGCTTTAGAACAATAAGATAAAATTATTACACTAAACCCCTTTAATTAATGCATGCGACAGAAGCTGTGATTTTTAAACCCTAATCTCCCTGTCATTTCAGTTTTTAAGAAATAGTAAGAAGCACCCATCTGCTCAAGCTGCCACACGAGGCCCAAAGTTCTGTTCTCACACCAGTTTTGCGCCGGATGTCTCAATAAATTTACTGCTTATTTACATCAGCCAAAATGGAGAAGAAAGCTGCTGATCTCCTAAGTTTGCCTTCCTGCAAAAACAGCCAAAATACATTTTGCTGTTACACATGTCATTTTCCCCCTAAAAGCAGGGACCTGTTCCCCCCCCACACACACCCCCCGCCAAGAAAACCCATAGGGCATTTTGAAAACCCTGACAGATGTTTAATTACAGAGGCACTAGCAGGCATTATTTTGAGAAGGTCAAACACAGAATGACTGTAGCTGACGACCAAATGGCTAAAGTGTCTGCTGTACCACTAGAGAAGAAAAAGTTTGCTAATCCACATTTTGCTAATTCAAACACCTAATAATTCACATGCAAGCAAAAAGCTGCTGGTAGCGCAACACGTCTGAATAACCATTTAATAGCAGGAATCTGTGGTGCGATCTCATGTTACTAGGGGTGTATTATGAAATACAGCAAGCAGTAGTCAGCACTATGTTATGAAATATCAAACCAAACTCTAACACTCAACATCTAAGAACAAAGTACCTTTTGTAATGTAGGTTTCTTCCCCCCCTGCACTTATTAATTCATGAAGTTCATTCATTTAAATAGGTCCTTTAGTCACTGACGTAAATGAACAGGGATCTACAGTACGTCTGTGGGCTGCGTGGCAGGAAGAGAATAGAGATGGCACTGCCTTCTCCGCTGTTATTTCCAGCTGTTTCTTACAAATTTCTCACTGATTCCCTGGAAGTTCGCACACTAAGATCCAATTTTAAAAAATTCTTTTATTCAGAAAGTTAGAAAATCCTAAAAAGACCTATTTAAAAAAACAAGAAAAAAAAAACCAAAACAAACAAACAAACAAAAAAAACCAAAACCAAGCAAAACCTAAAAATACAGACACCTGGACCTGAGATTAAAATTTCTTGGATGTGCCTCTGAATGGAGGGGGACCTGCCTCTTCTTTGCTGAGTCAAATTGAGTAGCGATTAGTCTTCACCCCCTATCCACCCTCACGGCTGAGTGCGAGGCGTATGCGTCATGTCGTCACATTGTGTACTGAGCATGCACCAACAGAAAATACTGTCCTAACAGATTTAAGCATGCCTCAAAGCACATTGTTCTGACAGCGCCTGGGTCTCCATCATCAGTCTTGTAACTATCAATGAATCTGGTTAATTTTACAATCACAAGAGGTATGAGCCTCCATCTGGTTAGTCTACATATTATTGCGGAGTTGGAACCACACTGATCAACAAAATATGTTGGCCAGTAATGCTCTGTTAAGGTGGACTGGTGAATGGAGAACAGCCCTACTTTCAGCTACACTACAGACCCACCGTGAATACAAGGGAGCAGAGCACGAGGACCTGCGTTCCCTAGGGAAAGGTGCCCGGTGCTCCACGGCTGCCAGGGGAGGCACAGCAGCCGGATCAGGATTCAGGTGTGGCGGAGGGACTGCTTGGTAACCTAACACATGGGTTCAGTCTCCTGAACGCGTGGTGTATAGCAAAGCCTGCCACGGCTCTTTACCTGGAATGGAGCTGAAGAGAAGCGATTTCCTGGTTTAATGCCTGTGACTGAAGCGACCTTGTGAGCACAGGCGGCAGGGTTCCCAAACACTTTTTGTTCCCTGCCTGCGCAAACGCCAAATACAACAGCACCTTCAGCCACAAAGGAGTAGCTGTTACTACAACACAAGCCACTGCCATGCCATCCCCGTCATCCCACACCAAGAAGCCCTGCCTCACAGGTCTGATAGGAAGAGCAGCCGTGGTGTCACTGCGAGGTTCCTCACGCCAAGAGTCCGAAGGCTACATCTGTGCCAGAAGCCAAAACAGGACACCCACAGGACTGTCAGCTTGGATGCAGATATCCCAGCAAGGCTGCTATTTGCGTTGTTACAGGCAAAATCTCCTTCTTCTACACAAAATCCAGTTAAAAGTGCTACCTGGCTGACATTGTTGCACCTGCACTAGGGGTCCCTTCCACCAGAACTATACTGGTCAGCGGTTGGCATCCCTGTAACTCCTAACACAGACGTTTCTGCTGGCAGAGCCTGCAATGCAGAGTGCATCTACGTCTCCTACAAAAGAGATGTTTCTTGCTTGTCTTCCAATTGTGGGTTACTTTTGGCTATTGTCATGGGCTAGAACTCCCCACCATCCCCTTCTGTCTTCTAGCACAGGGGCCAGTGTTGATTTCTCCCAAGTCTGGCTGAATTTTATTTTTATCTTCTAAATATGTGAACTCCTGGTAAGTAGCATGTTCAAATGTAGAAGTAAGTCTCTGTAGATCTGTACCTACAGCACATTCTCAAACAAATTACCAAAAACCCAAATTACTGTGCTTGTAAGCAATGTACTCTGTAAGCAGAACAAATGCAAAATAAGAGTCTTCTAATTTTGGACTTTAGAAAACACTTCTCCAGTAGGACACTGAGTGTTTACAGACTCAAATGCTCTTAAACTTCAGCTTATTCTGTAATGCTAAATTTGCAGCTGAGGCTCTCCACAGCACAGTATATGTCATATATGATCATACAATTCAACTCCCTTGCATACAGGTCAGAAGCTAAACACCTAAACCCTCATATTGTTTCAATCTGTTTCTCTGTATTAACCTTCCACACAAAACAGAAGCAGGCAATGAGCAAAGGGCAAGCATCCCTTCTTTTCTCTGCTTTTGTTGAAGAACTCCCCACAGCTTTACTTGCCTCTACTCACCATCAGCCACTGTACAGAAGCCCCTAAATATTTCATTCGCCTAGTATTATTCTGAATATGTCCAAGAAGCCTGTTACAATCCCACTGAAGTCATTGAAGATACAACTATTAACTTTAAAGGTAGAAGAACTGGTCCAAAGAATAGAAGCAAGCAGTAAATTCAGAGCCTCTCGCAGCTCTGGACAGCTGGAGTTTTTAAAAACCCAGTGACTCCATAGCATAAGCAATGAAAAACAGGTTACAGAACTCAGCAACAGGAATTAATAAAAATGACCAAAGGTCATCTGTAGTCTATCAATCACCATATCGTTTACAGTTCATATTACAGTAGAAAGGTATGAATGTTGTCAGTGTTGAACACTGGCTACTCTGAGATCTATCATGAATAATTGATAGAGGTTATCCATTTGAGTCCCAGCCTATTATTCAAAACTCTAAACCTGCCGTTCACCAACAGCAAAGAGCACTGCAGATGAAGGATGGAGGGGCACTACAGAGAACTATTCTCAATGATGCAAGCAGTGATGACAGAATGCAGATTATCTAAAAACAAATGCTGAATTTTTCTGACACCCAAGGCACTATCCTTTGTGAAAAATATTATTTCATGTCTACCTATTTTGCACAATTTACTGTCAGGAATAAAATTCGCCAGCTAAATCTGAACTTGAGGTTTCAGTCTTAAATCTCTTAAAAGCTTGGGTTTTTAAGTTGAAGGCTGAGAAGTGCATTCCCTTACATACTTTGCACTGAGCATCTAGTACGTGTCCTCCTAATAAAGTGTCTTTGACAGTCAAAGAATAAAAAGCCTTGCCATTATGGACCAAGATTTTGATGTTACTTTTTAAATAAATAAATAATAAGCAAGGAAGAGCTATATTTACAAACTACACTGGACACCTGAGGAACTAAGACTGGCAACATGACCTATACTGCATTAATCCTGACACAGCTGTTACCCAAGTAACTTACTCCACCGATGGCACTAACTTCAACAGCAGCAAATGGCAGCGCACCTTTGAAACGCGTAGCAAGGTTAATACACCAAATAAGAATCTGTTAACTACTAACAGTCCTACTAACTACTGCCTTTTAAGATAGGGCAATTCATCTACAGTTCACCGTGACTGAAGAATCACCATCTCGGACTCTCTAAGTCCATACTGCAGGGTGCAAAACAGATCATAATTTCGTCTTAGATTTAAGAAGGTCAAGCTCACTGAGCCTTCTTTGTGTGGTTTATAGTGTCAGAATAATCCTTTACTACAATGGCAGCCTGAGACATTGAATGGGATTGTCTAAGAACAGCAGCCCCACTGTTTATTCCTTACAGCAGCAGCTCATCAGCAGCATTCGAAGCAGCCACGATATAGTACGACCTTTGACGAGCAATCCCTGAAACACCTTCCTTATCTCTGCACTTTCCAGGACACAACAGAGATGTAACTTTTTTTTTTTTCTCCATTAAATATGAGAGGCAGGTAGTTGAAAGAAAGATTTTGCTGCAAATTTAGGGACATTACAGCCTGGTTTTAATTCCCTTTGCTGAAACACAAGGCCCTGTCTAGACACTAGCCTTAAGGCACTCTCTGTGCATATAACGTAGGCCAAGGTATACTGGAATTGTAAGGATTGTCAAAAAACCTGTTTGGGCTTTGGTAAATTAGTATTATATATTCTGTAAAGAGCACAATTCTTCGGCTTATGTCTGACAGAAGCAAAAAACACTACAGTCTTTTTGACAAACTCAAACTTTCCTTGCCAAAAGCCATCCTCTCTCCAGCTCAGCCTGTTAGGAAACCAGCCTGAAGAAGGCTTTGTTCAAATTTCCACTTTTTCCCCAACAGGAGATAAATTTTGTTTATTTTAACTGAGTTCTGGAGCCTGCATACTTTGGTCTTGTGGACATCAAGATCAGTAATACTGGTTTTGTACTTGTCTTCTTACAACCTCCCACTCATCATTTCACCAACTCTGTGGTGGCACTTTTTGACCAGAAACTAATTAACATCCTGCCTGAACAAAACAGCAGCACCCCTTCTCTCACGCTTCATGTAAATAGCAAAACCCAATCCCGCTCCCATCTTCACTTTCAAATAGTTTTCTCACACCAAGCTCTTGTACAATGGCTTGTGTGTAGCGTTGCGGCTGTAGACACCTTACACATGTACAGCTGGTGGTTCCTTTTGATGGGCTGGATTCTCAGCTATTCCACTCCTGAGGCTTAGGGATACGGACTTCCAGGCAAGTGGATGAACCTGGATCGAAACACCATTTTGGCAACAGGATAGTCGATAAGACTGCACAGTTTTCACTAAGAAATTTACAGCTGAATTGGCTGAACCCTTGGTATGGTGGCAGTATGGGGAGAAGGAAAGACGGAGAGGGAAAAAGATTCGCTTGCACACAAAGAATTCATCACTAACTTAATTCTGTTGCTTCCACATAATTCCCCAGCTAGTTACAAAGTCAAAAGGCTCAAACAATATTTGACATGGACAGGAAAACACAGACAGCAATATTTAGTAAATAATTATGAAGACTAGCTTTGTCTTACATGATCTGAGCAAAATACAAAATCTAAAGCTCAAATTAGCTTCATAATGTAGGAAAAAGCTAACTGCACTTTAAAGAAAGCCTAGTAAAATTACTGCACGATCAGAAGGCAGTCATTTATTAATATGTGATGATCATATACTTCTGTTCTTTTTAGTTAGGCTTAGATCTGAAATATGAGCCTCATATGGAAAGCAGCTTTGATGACAGTCATTTATTTGGGAAAGCTTTTCCAGCCTTTTTGTTTCACACAACTGATTTGAATGTTTAAAGCATTTAAAGAATTTCATATCTAGGTGTTAATAAAGAGATGTTGTCTTTTCCATCTTTTGTATTTTTATTAAGCTTTTAGTGAAAATGCAGCTGCTGACTTATAAGCAATTCAAAAATAATATATATACAAGCCGGCAGCCATTTTCAGAGTCTGGCAAGTAACACATTTCCATAAATAACAAAGACTACAGGGTCATGATATCAGCTGTTCCGAAATTTTAAAAAAGTCACAATGCCTCTAATTTTGCAGTAACCATTTGCTGGATTGTTTGTATTTATGGCTTGAAACTGAATTTAGAAATGCTTTCACTGAACTTTTAAACACCATGCTCCCAGCTGACTGGCTGCCTCTCTGCTGTATTCTCACTCCACTTCCACGGTTCTGCGTCCACACTGGCCCACAAGCTGGGCTTGCAAAGGTTCGTGAACATCTGAATCTGCTCCTCATGCATTTGCATGCACACATTGCACACGCACTGGGTTGTTTGTTCACATCCACGGTCTGCTGCCCTGTTACCTGGCTCTTCAGATGCCTAACATTAATTGCATTGTACAGCAGCCTTAGATAATTAGACACAGCTGTATGTTTGAAAATAGTAACACACAGTGGGAAATCCTGCTGGAAGACTGTGGTCATAAACACTTTCATAGTTCTCAGATATACCATTATCTACTCCCTAACTCTCCGTTTTGATCCCTGTTCTAAGTTTTCTTTTACTTTTCCCTTAGGGACTTTGCCAAGCATGCCACTTGAAAAATGATTCTGTGACATTGTCACTCAGCTTCTTTCCAATAGAAAAACAACATATATACAATTCTGTGAAAATGCAAGCTGTTTCTTTAAAAGAATCAAGAAAAAAGGAAAAAAAAATAGTACTTTTAAAGAACAGAGCTGATGAACAAGAAGGGGTTGTTATTTTTTTTCTTTTAAATGTCGTGTGAAATAATTCATTTCACTTATGTCTCTCCCTAAAAAAAAAAAAAAAAAAAAAAAAAAAAAAAAAAAAACCACCACACCCAAAAAAACCTGGCCATTTTTCCAAAAAGAGACAGGAAGCTCCACTTCTGGGGGAAAATAAATAAATAAATAACCCCCCAAAACTCCCAAACAAAAAAACCCAAACGTCAAAATTGTCTCAGATTTGCTCCATTAATTTTCTTCTACAAATATAAGCTACAAGCCATGTTAGCTTAGAAGCTGATTTTGACAATCTCATTACCCTATGATTCAGGTGACTTTAAAAAAATTACATTTGTTCATAAAAGTTATGAGACTATCTTGTTATTTTTCATCTGAAAATATAAACAAGTCAGGTCTCAGACATCTTGAAAGAATGGCTTGTTTCATTTTGTTGTACTGGAGGGGGTGTTTAAAAATAAAGGAGGAAACTTTGGCGATTGTGAAATGAAGAAAAGTCAACGGCCACAAAGGCACCCACAGAAATAAATATAGCAAAATAAAAATAAATGTATTTACCCAATCTGACTGCATATCTGGCATCCCAGAACCAGAGTACAGTATTGGTTTGAAGAGCATGATCAAGTGATTTCGTCATTGGTTTCAGGAGTCCAGATAGAGAAGACTATGAGAATAGCTGTGATGACACAGGTTAACCCCAAAAATTAGAGCAGAGAATATTCCTTTAATTTTGATTCATGAGCTCTGAGATTATATTTTTTTTCTTCCTTTTTGCTAACTGCCACTAACTGTATTTCTGGTCTTCTGCTTCAAGTGAGCACCAAGCTAGTAGGGGATTTCCTAAGTGGGATTACCCGTGTTTCTTCAGTTCCTGCTAGCTGCTTACAGTTGCACCTGTGACAATTTAACTGAGCTGGCTGTCAACCACCAGCAACCAAACATGAGGAAATAGCAGAGAGATTTAAGCCCTCTCAGAAGCAAAGCGCGTGGATGAAACACAACCTCAGGGTGGGATTTCATCTTTTGGCTGAAATTGGTAAGGACTTCCAATTCCTAAAAAAGAACAGAAAATCTAAGGTAGTCTAAAAACTTCCACCTTTTTGTCAAAAGAATCTTGTTCTTCCATTCAGCTTTTGCTGAGGTACAGTCACAGTGCAGAATATAATTAACCCCTGAGTAAGGGAAGAATGGGAAAATGGTTTCGCTNGGTGGGGTGGGGGGGGAAGCAGTCAAAACAGAACGGCACCACAGCTTGAAGTAGAGAGGCATAATTAAGCTTTCATACAACATCTGTGTGACATTTGCACATGCACTCACTTCCAGGGAAGAGACAGACATCAAAACTAATGGAGAACATCCCGACTCTCTGAATGCAGGAAGAATGCTGCAGCCTTCCCAGCTGCGCTGTCAGGACCGTAAAAGGAGATCAGCAAAGGAGCCTATATTCTCCCGTATTGCTTTTACTGTTGTTTTTGGCCAGGTAGTGTTACAAAGTTCTTAAACAGATTTATCCTACTGCTCCTGTACTACAAGGGACTTACATACACCAAGACTACTGGAAAACAACAGCTACAGAGTAAGCCTCATCATCCTCTGGTTGTTACGCACAGTAATTGGTTCCAGGGTCAACACTGTGAGATGCTGCAACAAAGGGCTGTAGCTTAGGGGTAAAGAATAAACAGCAGGAGTTAACAGAAGTTCCGTTACTGTATGAATGCCCCAAAAAGAAAAAAGGCAGAAAATAAAATATTCCATATAAGCAAAACTGATTATGAATCCAGCACGCATCCTTAGCTCTCTCAACAAGCTGTTAATTTCATTAAAGGAAAGAAATGTAGCAAGTACTTTCAAGTATCCCTAACAAGAAAACAACACATTAAGATTTTGAAGCTGGGTTGACAAACACAGTGCTTGCCATCAGTGCCAATTTATTTGTGTGAAAATACAGGCAAGGAAAGGTGTCTGGAATTACAGTATTATTCATACAATACTCGCTACTAGGGTATAGGCAACTTTGTTCAAAACACCATGTGTGATTGCTCCACTGAATCTAAACATCTGAGGCAAGTTATGTTATCTGGCTGTAGTGCCTTTGAAATTATATGCTATGTTTAAGCCAAGAGGTCCAGCCATACCAGTTTTAACAGTCATGTTTTCAAAGTCCAGCACTTTATCATTTTGAATCTTCCCATTCAATGACACTTTTGATAAAAACACATTTATTCCATTTCCCCACACACCAGGAAAGTAAAACAGATGTAGAAGAATTGCAAATGTCTTCTTTCAAAGTATTTCTCCAAACATAATGATTATCTCCCAACATTCAGGCACTCAGATGAAAAGGTACAAAGGAATATAGTAATCTTTGTGATTTACCAGGTGAAACACTAAGACAGGCAACATATCAAATCGGAATCCCTCATCTGTATGCTTCACAGTTATCACTTCTCCTTCCCCTTTTTGTTTCAGGTCCTGAAAACAGTGGAAACTAACTTTTACCTGTTTTTCTTCCAGCTGCTCTGCCACTGTGCACAGCCAGCTTCAAGTGCTGGGACTGCCCATGCAGGGCTGTTGCAGAAGCACTGCGTAACCTCCCGCCCCCATGAACTCCCACACCCTAACGTGAACAGGATGACACTCGGCTGCAGCACCTCCTTCCTTGGTGCTCCACTTTCTCTCCACACGCATGCTGCGGTCACTCATTTCCTTCCTTTAACCTACACTCGTTTCCCGAGTGCCAACTGTGCCTGCACAGGCTGACTCCGCGCAGCGCGCCAACCTCCCTGGCACCTGCTGCTCTAGGCCATGGCTGTCCTCGCGGCCTTATCCTGTTAGCACACTAACGCCATGACATCGCTTACGCAAACCTAACATGCTTACCTCCAGCTTACTTCCTTATGCCGCTGATTCAGCTTTTTTCCAAGGCTGCTCCTAAGGCTCCCATTTGCTACCATTCCTACATAAACCAAACGTATTTTGCGGCTGACAAGAGTCTGAATCCAGGCCAACCCCTTCAAGACAAACTCTTCCACTGCTTCCTTCAGTTCACAACCACGTGATCATCACAACGGGCTGGATCAAAGGGAAATGCCCCCAGCCAGGTCCCATCCATACCTCCGGTTATCGACAGCTCCAGCCCGAGTGCCTGGTTCGCCCACAGCACCTCTCAGGTATGTTGGGAAACGGCACTTTGTCTCACTCTAAACTGAGACTTTGAACAAAAGAAGCGCAGATTAGTTATCTTACAATGTATACACTGTGTGATACTTTCGATACTGCGTATCAGACCAAACCTATTCATGTTAGAAAGCAAATTCACAGGAAGGGCAGTTACTGCAGAAGACCACATTTCTGGCTTGCGCTTTTGCACGCCCTCTGCTCCCCACTACGACAGGGATCTCTGGAGGGCTGTCACAGCATCAGAGATCTGTTTGGAAGCCTCAGTGAGCTTCCAGGAAAAGTTGTTTACATCATGGGGATGCAGCTCCAATACCAACACACCAGCCCTTTCCCATTTATATGTATTAATCTGTATTTGTTACATACGCTCACATACTTTCTGAATTTTTGCCTTGCCTTTCTCAAACCTTTTTCAGCTTGACAGAGTTTTAATTACATTACAGTTTTGGCCCATTCCAACCTTCACCTCCCTAGGTATCGTGTTTCTTTCCTTCTGGCTTCTGAAGGCCTCAAAGAAAGTTGCAAAACTGGAATTTGAGTAAATACTGCAGGAAGAGTACCTTTTCATGATGCCTTGGTTGAGTGAACTCAGTATTTCAACTTACTGAATATATTCTAAGAAATTTTAAAGAAAAAAAATTCTTGTTCTAATATAACTGACCAAGAAAGGTCAGACTAGCAGAAAATTTTACTAGCACATAAAAATTTCATTATGCATTAATAACACTTCATTTCCATTACAAGCCTTAATACTAGGCACTTGCACGCTGATAACACCAGAGATAAAAAAACCTTAACAACTTCACTTGCAAAATAAAGTGATTATGTTTGAATTATAACTAATATGTCATGTCTGTGTGTATAAACTAATGGGGAAAAAAAAAAAAAAAACCAAAACCCAACACTCCATATTTCCACACAAACAGCAGCATCGAGGCTTCCTTGTCAAACATATTTAGCACTACAGTAGCGAGTAAGTGATCCTCACTTCCATGCACCCATTTTGTTGCCTCAGAAGGATCCAAGAAAAGATTTAATTTTTTCCTGTTACAACTTTACTTGCCACTCTGTGTTTGACTGGGTTTTTTTAAGGCTTCTCCAGGCTTCAACAGTACTTAAGGTTAAGATGTTTCTGGGAAATTGCTATGCATGTGGATACAGGCATGTGCAAGGACAAGAAACTTCTGCAAAGTATTATAAGAGGTTTAGGATTAATATGTTCCATGTGCAGTGTAAGCTGTACTTCCTGAATTCTCTTTTAAGGGAAGAGAAGGATCTATTTGCTTCATTATCTAGTAAAAAAAGCTTTACTACCTGAATAAAGGCTAACTCACAGAAAAGTGAACAAATCTTCGGTTCACTGGTGCTACACACCTAGCAAAACATGCATAAAGCAAAGACCAAATGCAGCATCTGCTCCACTACCCTGGGGTACAGCGGAGATAGGAAGAGATTTTACATCCCATTATCATCCTGATTCTTTTACATCCCATTATCATCCTGATTCATTGCACTCTTTCACCATCATGACACTGGTGTGCAACCTCTATTGTTAAAACACATAGAAAATGTTTCATGGAGGGGAAAAAAAACAAAAAACACAAAAACCAAGCCGTTTAGATTTGAGGTTCACATTTCCGAAGTAACCTATATATTTCTCTTGTGGTTGTACTTCCCCCCCCCACCCAAACATTTAGTTTTTGCTGACAGCAGCTTGCCTCAAATGCTATTTAAGCAGTAAGACATCACAAGACATATGCTATCCTGAGATAACACACACCTCTGAAGTGCTGTTAGGTGTAGCCGATGCCTTCAACTGCCTGATGAATTTGTTATCTCAAAGAAACACAAGGTTTGGGAGTGTCTTATATTACAAGCTAAACCCAAATTTAGTCTTTAAAAAAAATAAATCAGTGATTTTGTATCCTTTCAGGGAAGAAAACAACAACAAAAAACCCACGAGAGAGAGAGATCTGACTTGGAGTAACTACCCTGAACTTATGGCTCCCAAACAAGGCTAAAATTACAGCTGTGATGAGACAAAAAATTCATTTTACTGGCTCTTTATTTTTCTGTTATTTGAAGTAACAAAGATAATGAAGTAATATCTGAGGTTTGAGATTACTAACATGGAAAACAAAGTTCTAAAAAGTAGAAGGGTATATCTTCCCTCATGGGTCCTGGAGGAGGAGAAGTATCTCATGCTCTAAATCCATGTTAAGTAAGCACCCATATCCAAGCATCAATTGAGAGAGTGCTTTTGTCTTTCACGTGGACACTTTCTCAATAGCTTCTGCACTTTAAAAGGACAAAGTGTTGGATTTTTGCCCTTAGCATCACTAAAGCGTAACCGAATCCATTAACAGAGTATCCACAAAAGACAGTTCTGAGACTTGCTCCTCCCCTAGTCTTATCCTCTGTAAAGTTTGTATGCTACAGTACATTTCAGGATATGCAATTTACACTGGCATCGATTACTGAAAAGAAAGATTTCTCTATTCTTCTCTAACCTCAAGCCATTAGGTGCCAAGTGGTTCAACAAAGCAGTTAACAACGATTCCAACCTGACTGCTCATATACTTAAAATCAAGCCAGCAGTTATGAGGTTTGCTGGATCAGGGCCAAAGCATTCAGCAATTTGCCAGTTCAAACCCATGCAGTCTACAAACAAGGAAAACAAATTCACCATGAAAATAAGTTCACTACACCTTTACAAATCCATTCCAGGCACTGAAAATAATGCCCAGATATTGGTCTCAAACTATGGCACAGTAGCAGTCACACACCAAGTGCTACAAAGATCCAAAAGTCTCATTCAAGAACTACGGCACTGAAAATTATTAGGAAAAACTCAAAAGTTTTCCTCCACAGTTTCCATAAAATTCACTATACTCTTTTCATCTCCCTAAAACTCCAGGTTTGCTGCTGATAAATCTTGTAGGCAACCAAAAGAAAACTGAGAATAAAAAAAAGTTATTGATTACCCACTGTAAAGGGTTCCCTTGACTGCAGCTAAGTTGCTCTTGACTTTTACCGGTATGACACGTACCACAGTCAGGCCCGTTCACGTTAAAGTAATCCAGTGCTTGAATGAGACTACTGGGTTAAAAAGTAGTAAAGTGAAGTGAGTCGTAGTAAAACTTGTATTTGCAAAATGCACCTGCAGAAAACAAATTATCTACCTACACTAGGCCAAACCATGCATTACTGTTATACACTGTGCAGCCCTGGGACTCCCCCAGGTTTCAGCTCCCCCAGAATTTAGCCCATCATATCCACTGAGGGCACTTACTACCAAACCTAACCCATTAACAAAGAAAACCTGACTCTCCGTTTAAGATGGATGAAGGGCAAACTGCGAACCATAATGTTAAGAACAGCAAAAAGATTTAACATCAAAGACATCTACACAAGCCCCTCGTTAGCAGTCATTTACAGATCAGTAGACTCCCACTAAACACAGCCAGAGCACTAACAAAATATTTGGAAATCAGATTAAAAACACTTCCATTGCAATTTTCATGGCTTGAATCTTGTTTTACTAGCTGGGGGGAAGGGAGTCCTCGTTCACTAATCAGAAACTGCTAGAAAATAAAAGCACTACACAATGTGATCTTATGACTATAAATGTCACAAAGCAGTATTTCCCATGCTATAGCTTGATGTAATAGAAACATCCAGTACTAAGAAATACCAGAATTGTTAAACTGGTTTTTACAAGGCAGCAAGGCCAGAGTAGGTGTCAAGAAGGGAGGGTTTTGACAAAGCTGAGTTACTGTGCAGCTGGATTCCCAAGTGCACATCCCTACACGCAGATGTTTATAATACTTGCTGAAGAAGAGCTAAAAGCCAACTACAAACCCCCATGCAACTGACTTAAAGGGGTATTTTTGAATGCACAAACTGAAACCAAGATGGCTAATTCCACAGCCTCCGAAATAATTTTTTTTAAATGATAGTGTTTGGTAAGTATGAAAAGGAGATTGGCAATTCAGGGAGGACTAAACATAGACACAAGCAATCCTTGGAAGCAGCTCTTGTACCAACATCTCCAAAAGCTGTGGAAGAACTACAAAGAACTAACCTTGCTTTCAGCATCTTACATAAGCTACTGGGCAAAGTTTATCCTACTATGACCTACCTTTAAGAAACCACACTCACTTCCTTGCTTGCTAACAGATAAAATAAAGGCTGGGTAAACCTACCTCTCCCTTAGCGTCTTGGTACAAATTTTCTTCCAAGCTGAGCTATGTTTTGGTCGCTCAGTATCACAGACCTACAGCTACAATAAACTGTCTAAACAATACTCCTGTCTAATTGTGTTTCTTGTTATTGTATATGGTAATCTGCAAAAAAGGAACACTAACAATTAAAACTAAATACAGCAGAAGTATCTTTGACATGCTCTATCAAAATATCCTGCACAAAATTATTCAGTAAACAAGACTCCCACTGAAACATTTGCAAGGAATAAAAGCCGTCCAACAGTTGGATTAGTAACTTCAAAATCCTGCAAAAGAAGTTCTCTCTGAGCAACAACAAAGGCAATCTCTGTGGTGAGAAGTCATTCATCTACTGAAGTATCTCAAGTTCACCAGCAAACCTTAGTTCTGACTTGAGCTGTGTTATCTGTTCCCCATCACTCTGCCTCATTTCGAGAGGAACTTGAATTACTATTTAACACTCTTGCTGGCCACCCACATTACATGAGACTGAGTAAAACAGGACTTACTAACACAGAGCTTGGTAATTAGGAACAGAGTGGAAATTACCCAAGATGCCTACAGGGCAATCGTTAAATGTTCCTTAGTCGGTATGATGTCAGGGTAACGTATAGCATTAAAGGGTACAGATTGTATTATCCTAAAGCATTGCTGCCCTGTTCCAGTCAAACACACCCGAGTTTCTTGAAGCACAGCTCTCACCATCACCCTAAAATAAAGAAGGACCAAGCAACTTCATGCGTATGAGGTACATATTTCAAGGGAGGTTTTAACCAGATCTCTACAGGTTCTATGGGTCTTCTCTCTTCCTTTCCCCTCGATACACACTTCAGTGATTCTGGCTGCCAGAATTTTTCTTGTTATCCATTTCCTTGGGATGATCAGCATAATTTCTATTTTGTTCTGTTCCCTCAGTTCTTCTTCCCATTCATATCACCCTACAGTTAAAGATAAATGAAAGCAAAAAGCTATGGCTTATGGCAGCACCACAGGAATATACTCCCACATATCAGAGATATTCTCTGTAGTCCTGAGGAGCATAAAGGAGTCCAAAGGGGTGGGAAGAGTGCTGCTGTGGAGAAACACACAGGCCCATACAGTCAAAAATGATGTTCCAACCTGCAGTGCTTTGCAGAGAAACTTCAGATTATGAGAAAATACCACACCGCATCTGGCTTTGCTACACACATCAGGATTGGACTACGTGCATTACAGCAAGGTAGATATAAAAGAGAAATTTCTGACTGATATTATAAGCCACATTCAAACTAGGTAACTGATCTAGTCCTGATCCACCAAATTTGTTTTAAGGAACATTACCAACTTTGCAAAGTCCAAAACAACATCTCTTACTTCTGTAAACACAGGGTCCTTGCCTCTGCCCAACTTCCCCTATGATTTGAATCATCAACTTGCTGTATTCAAAAGTCCTGGCATTAATCCCACCAGCATTAACAACCAAAACAATTAGTTGGGGGGTTTTATATTCCAACATCCAGTCCTTGGCAATGCCAAAATCAACTGGTGAAGCGTGTAATCACAGTGTAACGTTTTTATCTTCATGGTAGGGATCTAACAGAAGCCACCAAGACACTGTTCTTCCTGGAATCTACATAATATCTCGGAAGCCTAGGGCAGTAGTTACCAATTGTCCAGCACTGAGACATTTTCCAGTTTGTTGTATGCTTATTCTGCAAAAGAAATATGCTGAATAACTTTAACATACTTTAAGACTGTATATACAGAACAAGATTTTCACTTGGTATGAAATGTCTCAACAGTATTGCCTTCAGTGGCATTATACTGTGGGATTTACAGTAAGTGAGTCTGGCATGAGAAGCATCTAAAATGTAATTATTTGATTAAGATATACAGTAAAAATGTTTGACTTTTAAGTAGTGGAGAGGACTTCCTTTGCACACAGAGGCACATTTTTTCATATAAGCAGAACAATGATAATGGATACTGGCAGCTGTGTTTCATGCACTCACCTTGGCAACAGCAAAAATCACTAGGACTATCTTTCTCTCTTCTTCAGAGTTACTATACATTTAAATTTGTCTATTTTCACTTGCTTAGCTGTTTTATTCTTACTGTTCCTCTCCCAAATTATTCTCACCATTTTACTGGAAAATTAAAGCAACTCTGGACAACTTTAACTTTTGATTTCTTTTAAATCAAAAGCCTCATGAAATTAGGCACTTCTGAAGTTCCAGCTCTTGGATTTGTTATAACTTTTATCTGAGCAAAACAAAGTACAAATGTATGCTTCATATATCTCTCCTCCTATTCTTCTTTCACAAAACTTACTAATATCATTATGTTTCTATTCAGGCATTCCAATTTACATACCGGGTTTTCTTGTAACATGTCTGGGATAAATGGTATGCGTTACACCCCCCAGTTTGTATAACCTGTAAGCAATTCACAGGCAGCTGTCTCTTCTCCTTCAATTTACTAATAAAGATACTAAATCAGCATCTGGCCATGGATTTCTAGGAGTTCTTAAAATGTAACAAAGAGCTCCAAAACCAAGCACTGCTCTTTTTTTTTTTTTTTTTTTAGCTAAAAACAAGGAAGGGGGGGACAGTTTCNACCCCCCAGTTTGTATAACCTGTAAGCAATTCACAGGCAGCTGTCTCTTCTCCTTCAATTTACTAATAAAGATACTAAATCAGCATCTGGCCATGGATTTCTAGGAGTTCTTAAAATGTAACAAAGAGCTCCAAAACCAAGCACTGCTCTTTTTTTTTTTTTTTCTTAAGCTAAAACCATGGAAGGAGCTGATAGTTCAGATTTTGTTAGCAGATCATTAAGAAGCCAGTAGGTTCACTGGCAAGTGTGGACAAGGCAATCTCCTGCTGCTGTCTCATTCATGTGACTGCTCCAGACCTTCTGGTTTTCACATGGAAATCCTCTTGGAGTTACCCACCTCCGACTGTGAGGTGTCATGAGCCCTCATGGCTTCAGCACAAGACACCCAGCACCCTGGCATTGCCCTGGAGGGTCTGAACCCCAACACCATCCCATGCCTCTTTTCAGTCTCCCTTCAAGCCCTCATTGTGTGGCACAACTCCATTCACCAAGGTCTCCTCACCCACCAAGCAGCAGCCCTCCAGCTCCTGCCTTCCTCCATTCCCCTTTCTCTGCTCCCTGCACTCTACGCTCCCATCTCTTGTCTCGTGCCTTCAAGGAGTTCATCTTCTCCGCAGCAAGTCCCACCATACCACTGGTAACTCCCAAGACAAGCCAANACTCTCTCCAGTAGTTCCCTTTCTTGAACTGGGGTGCCCAGAACTGGATGCAGTACTCCAGATGTGGCCTCAAACCAGTTTTGTATTGGTTTTTTATATTCTGTGCTGTCCAGGAACTTGTGTCCGCCTCATCTATTCAGACCACAAGCTCCTTGGGCCAAAAGCTGTGTTCGCACAGGGCCTAGCACAACAGTTTTCACTCACCATCAGCCCCTTCCTGCATTAGCCAGCATAATAAAAACAGCATGTGTTGAGTAAGGCTGAATCAGTCTCTCCTTAAAGCATTTCAAAAATCCAGAGGAATCTGACAGAAGGAAAAAAAAAAGATAAAGAAAAGGGAGAGAAGAGGCAAGAGAGGAAAGAAACAAAATGGAGGAGATGGTTTTCACCTGAAGCAGCATTCCCTCTGAGGTGCAACACCCTCTCCTGTCACTGCCACCCTTCCCTGACAAGGTCAGGCTAGAAGCAGCATTCCTCTCCTTTATTCCTATATAATACTCCTTTTATTTTTCTTTTCTGTTTTTTTTTTCCCTCCTTAGATTACTTTTAACATTTAGTTCCTGCCCAGTCTGGCGCTTACAGGCAAAAAGAAGTACCCTTATGGCACTCCCTTACTGACTAGGGTATCGCAGGCCTGTGCTCTTACTAATGTGTTTGCTGAGCGCCAAGTGGTATTTGAATATTTTCACTTTTCTTCATCTTCCCACCTGCCAGCAGCAGTCACAGCCTCAAAAATTATACTTCCTTCTTAATTTCAGGACTGAAAAAGTTCATAGTGCCTAATGTAACAAACTGTAACACCCTCACTGCTAAATACACCATGACAATGCGGGGGCCCACGTTGAACCTTAAAAATACCAACTACAGAATGCACACAGGCTGAATCGTTTCTTTAGCACACCTAAAAACTACATTTTAGTTCAGAAGCTGAAAGATGTAAAAAATAGAGTATTTTCCCTTCCACTTTCATCAACACATGCATAATCCCCCTCTACTCTCTCAGTCATAGCTCTGGGGCTTTTTTAGTTAAAAATGAAAATAAAATTGAAAAAAAGAAAGCCTCAAGTTGGGGAAGTGCTGAGCAACACCTCACCGGTGATTCAAACAGCTTTGGATGTATTGGATGTACTCTGGAAATTCAGGTACAGTTTGCTAGTTGCTTGAATGCCAAACAAAAACACTTACCTGGGGCAGGGAAGACCTCGAAAATATTCAAGGTCTGCTCTTAACAAAGCGAATGTGCTCTGGACCACCGCTTTCCACATGGCTGCCACGGAAAGCACGTATATCTCATTCATATACCTTTGCATGACAGCTATCATACAGTACACCATGTGTAACTCCAGAAAACTAATTTTTACCCTCCTCCCAACAAGATGGAAAGCACTTTGTAACCCAGCTAGCTTACCCCCTGGCAGCTGATAAGCTGGGTTTGCAAACACCACCCCCGTGCCTGAGAAATCGTTCTGTTACTCCATGTAGACAGCAGAGACAAATGACCAAATGTGTTAAGAGCAAAGAAGTGCCTACCCTGGAGGCTCTCAACCCCATTTCACACGCGAGGTGCAATTCTTGCTCTCCTCCCAATAAGCCCTATCAGTACTTCCCAGCCCCTGTCACCCTCAGCCCCAACATCTGTTGGCCCTAAGTGACTACGGAGGCTTCCCTGCTGCAAGACATTGTGTGTCAACAGGACTAGTCAGATTATTAAGAATTAAATGCACAAAGAAGTACTTTCAGCTGAGTCAAAGCCACAACATTCAATACTTGGCAGTCTCAAGGCCCTTTTCTGACCCTGGATAACATAGTAATGTGTCAAAGAGGAAAAAAAATGTAAAGACATGATAGTAAAAAAAAAATAAATAAATACAGATACTATATAAAATAACCTTATGAGTAGCAGATGATTTTTCTGACCACAGCCTGAGTAAAAATAATACCATAGAAGGCACGTCAGGGACAGGACCCAAGGGCACTGCTGGCCCACACCCACTGGGGAGGGATGCTGTCCGTGGGGCTGGAGCACGGCTCTCCACAGAAAAGCTTTCCCAGCAAGAACAAGTGCAAAAAGCTACAGCAGAGGATAGCAAGCCACAGCACTTCTAGGACAAAATGTGCTTCAAGGCCACACCAGAACACCTGATTTAGCAGGAGCATACATGAGGGCGGAATTTGGCCTATATTCTGTACACCTTAAGTTTCTGTTTGTAGGGGAGGGAAATAAAGCCTCTTGAATTAAAGCAGCAGTCTTCAGAAGAGTAAAACTAATCCTGCAGCTTGCTGGAAAGAAGGACCCCAGTCCTTTAGAAAACAATACAAGGGCAGTGTCAGTAAATCTGCACACCAAAAAGATTAAATTGAGACACTTGTCTTGAACTCTTCTGAATCCAAAAAATCTTTGTCACTTGTAAAAACTGTTCACTTCACTGACACGGTGATTTTATTTAAATAAACTCCATTGAAAAGCAAGGGTAACTTTTCTCTTGGTCAGAAGATTAAAATGTTTCTTATTAGGCAATTAACTAATTGATTAGCTCTTTAGGTGACTCAGCAAATATAAAATGCGGCAGCTATCCTCCCAGCTCATCAACGCAAACACACGCCTTTTCCAAGATGCACCTTTATTTAGGCCCATCAGTTTGCTGCTTCTTTACAGTTAAGGAAGAGAAGGACCAATCTGGCACCCAAAGAAAGGAGCTTCCAGGCGCTGGCTGGTGACATTGGTTAAGCCAGTCACTCTAATTCCTGTGAGAGAAACTGCTGCGTGACTTTAACTCTCACCTTCCACTCCTGCAACAAGGACACAGAGCTTGAGTTGAGGCAAGAAACAGGACAGGGCAAGAGATGAAACGGCTCCTTCCGTTAAAGATAAAGTGCTTAATACAGAGAGCGCATAAGAACAGCTTTCCTATTTGAACATCATGAGAAAAAAGCATTTTGCTGTTTCCAGCATATCTCCAGAGAGATGGTTTTCCATCACAGCAGTTCTCATAAGGGCACTGTACGTTACACCAGTAAAAGATGGCAGCCCCATTTAACTCCAGACAAAGCTGTGGTTTTATCACGGCATCTTGTGTCAACAGTACAGAGGTGTTTCAGGCAGCAGCTGACTGATTTTCACACAACGGAAGTATGTATGCTCCCATAAGGAACTTTGCTTAAGTGTCCAAATTCTAACAGCAGATGGGAAAGACAAATTTTGAGTGTCTTAAATGGGCAAGTAATCATAGTGAAAATATTTAAGTCAGCTTGTCGCTAGGGCTTTTTGGAGTTGTGGTTTACAGAAAGGGCAAGAAAGCATAAAAAAAGTGGAGTTCTTGGATTAATTTACATTTCTGTTCTAGTGTGCACCCTATTTGTCCACTGGGGACTTGATCCAAGTTGTAGCAAAACCAAGTTTAGGACCATTCGTCTAAGTTTTAAGGACAAACAGATGGGTTTAATTTTTTACAGTTTCAATCCTTTGGAGCTGTCTTCCCTCTACGCCTTACATTTTAAAATTATATTGCCAAGCAGTGTCAGCCCAAACCTTAGTTGTCCTAAAACCATGAGACTTTCATGAAAGAAGCATAATGACAAAAAAAACCCAAAACATACATATTCAACATTGCTTCAAACTTTTATGAAAAACTTGTAACTATTATCCTGGAAAATCTTGCTTTGCTGCTGCTGGGTCTGCAGCCAGCAGAGAAAGCACAACTTTATATAAAATCCTGAAAGAACATAGCTAATTGAATAAACCCACCCTCTTCCACAATAGTGCAGATTACTTCATCTGCGATGGTCTTGAAAATGAGTTTAACTCTACAGATAACCATGTTCTTCACAACAAAAGGAATGAAAATGAGAGGAAAACGTTATTGTTCGTCAAACAGAAAACAAACAAAAAACCAGTGTGAGGCTAGTAAGGGAAGAATGGTTAATCTCACATTTCTAAGAGGGTATTACAAACAAAGGATGGTGAACAACAAAAATAAAATATAAAAAAAGATACAAAAGTGCTTAATGGTGTTCTTTTAAATATTTACTTCGCTGCTATTTGGAGAATAATTTGTTCCATTTAGCAGTGTTGGGCTCAAAGGACCACTTTAATCCAGAGAGATTAATTATCGCCTTTGGAGTTATAAACACAATTTGGGAAGCGAAGCAGAGAAGAGGAAAGAAACGCCTCTCACACTGGTGATTAACAAGTTTACACTCTTTGGGGCTACACTACACAGGCTACACCTATGTGCTACAGGCAGAACAGTGCACAGGACGCCCATAAATTGGGGAAAAATAGCCCGTGAGATGTCCAGGGAAGATACTACCCTCCCCTACAGCACTGCCATAGGCCACTAAGATACTTCTGAAGTGTCCCTCGCTGAAATACAAGTTCACCTGCACCTTATGAAGACATCCTCTGATCTTGCTCTTACCACCTGTGCTAGAAGCAACGAGTCACCATGCCCAGAGAAGCAGCAGGGCTCAGCAGGCACAGGACCCCATCCACACTGCCTTTAAACCTCTCACGTGCTTTCACGCATCCCCCCCTCTGCTCATTGCTGTATCCCACACCGGGAGACGCAGGGACCAGTGATAGCAAGAGGGGCAAGGCTGGGAGTGATCTTACCTAGTGAGGGGTCGGCTGCTCCCTCTTCCGAGCTCTCCTCGGCTCCCTCCTCCCCCAGGCCGGAGGTGGCCGAGTCCTCTGGGGCGGATGCGGAGCCGGGGGTGCTGGGCCCGCTGACGGACCCTGAGTCCCCTTCCTCGCTGCTGGAGCCGTAGCGGTCGGGCTGGGCGGCCGTCCCGCCCTCACCACAGCTCCTCCGCTCCTTGCGGTGCACCCGGGAGTGCAGCACCATTTGGTGGTAGGTGCGGAAGACTTTCCCGCACTCAAAGCACTCAGTGGACTTGTTCTGGGCGGCCCGCCGGCTCTGCCGTGAGGCAGGACGGTAGTCCAGGTCCCCCTGGGCGAGCGGGCAGCTCTCCCCCGGCGGGGCACTGGCGTTTTTCTCCAGGCGCCCACTGGTGCAGCTTTTCTTCTTGGGGTTGCTGGAAGCACCGGGCGAGTCCTGGTCTCGCTTGCGCTTCTCCTGGTTGACGAGGATATACTCTCTCTTATCCTTATCGTAAGTCACATCCGCATCCGCCAGGGCCTCATCCCATCCCACATACTTCACATACTCCGAGGGCTCGACTACTTTTCCTTTGGTGGCCAGCTGCCAAGCTTGGTAGCTACTGACCGGATCCAACTCGGCTACTCTTTTGCCAGGCTGTCCTCTTGTAACTCTATCCAGCGCTACAGATGGCCTTAAATTGAGACACTGCAAGAAAAACTGCTTCGTTATTGAGGAGTTTAGGCTCCCATCAATTAAGCCCTCAGCTTTATCCCCGGCGCTGCCCCGCTGCGCTCGGTAGTGAACGGTGTTATGCGCTTTCAGGCTTTCCATATTTGTAAACAGATTTCCACACTTGGTGCAAATTTCATACAGAGACAGGCCCGTCACAATTGTCTCCTCCTGTATCACATCATTGATAGTGGCTATGAGCTCCAAATCATTTTTTAGTTTGTTTTTGCTCCCGGTCTTGGGGCCGTGTGATTTCATGTGGTTTTTGAGAAACCAGGGCTCTTTGAATCTCCTGCCACAAATGTGGCACCCATGATCAAATGACCCCCTGTGCTTTTTCATGTGAGCTTTCAGGAACCAGGTTTGACTAAAGGCCTGACCACAGACTTCGCATGGAAACTCGCCCGCGCTCAGCTCGCTTTTGCAGTTCTCAGCATAGGCCTCCCCATTTGGGACCTGAGCTGTTATATGGTCCTTCTCTATGTGGTTTAACAGCGTCTCCTCCCTCAGAGTCATGTAGCTACACAACCTGCACTTGAACGGTTTGTGGACCTGGTGCAGATGCTGCTCTAGGTCCTTCTTCCTTTCAAATTTGTTTTTGCAGAAGGTGCACTGGTAAGAGGTCAGCTTGCCATCCTCCTCAGCCGGCACCATCTCCGTGACCTCCTTCTTGCTGCTTCTCAACAAGATCTTGCTGCTATCTACCTGAGCAGTACCATTCAAGATCTTGTTGCAGGCAGATGTGCTTTTAGTGGGGCTGGTGCACCCACCCAGGCCCTCCGAAACACCCATCTCCCCCAGCTGCGCCTCTCCCATCTCCGTCTCGTGCCCCTGACTTAAAGTGCCTGTTCTGTGACTACGGATGTGGATCTTCAGGTTGCCCTTTTGGGAAGCTCTGTGATCACAGTAAGGGCATTTGTAGGGCTTCTCGCCCGTGTGCTTCCTCATGTGCTGCGACAAGGAGCTCTGAAAAGGGAAACTTTTACCGCAGATGCAGCAGCTGTGGCACATGGTCTTGTCAGCATCCATGTCGTTCTTGCTCAGCTTGCCTGGGCTGGAGGATCTCCGTAACTCCATTTCTGCCTCTCTACTACGATCCATCTGTATTACTGCAACATTGGGTGAGCAGGGCAGTAGGACAAAAGCATGTCCGGCAGCAGAGGAGGGCTGGACCGCGTTTTCAATCATACGGTTCTGCAGAGAGATGTTTTATTGCTTCATTCTCAGGGTAATGTTTCTCCTTTCAGCTTCTTGAGAGAGTCCGAAGCACCAATTTATTTCCGGATGGCATAGATCACCTGAAACAAAAACAAAATCACACAGATGTACAGAAATTGTGTAAGTAGATTCTTAAATATATTTAAACCTATTCATATTTTTACTTCAGCTTCCGTCACTCGCCCCACATTCAAAAGCTTACTGTACTACAATTTATTGCACCAAAAAGCAGCAGCTTCTCCTTTCACTGACATTCTAGACTTCAATGGCAAGCATTCAAAGCATCATTAATAAACAAGTAACATCCCCAAAAGAGCAACCATTCATTTCCATACACTGACAGCATGGTGTCTTTAAAAAAGTACAAACTTTAAAAATATTTTTTTGTTTTAAAACCAGGCAGAGGTGGCTAAAAATACACCTTAAATGGAGGAAAACATTTCTTGAGGGGGTTATTACACTTTAAATCTGTGGCTTTACCATCATGTGTAATTTCATGTAAAATACTTACTTGCCAAAGATAAAAGGCTTTCCTAGAGACTTTAGCACGTATCATATTCCTGCTGGCAACTAACTGCTTTACTTTACATCTCAGATAGCTCTGCTGTGCTTGATGTGGCATGCACAGAGCAAGCGCAGAGGCTGAGGATGCTCAGCTTTTGATTAGAGAGAAAACAAGAATCCAGAGCCTGACAAAGCATTCAGGAAAACTGAAAGTTATTTCCTGATGGACAATGAAGGGAAAAAACCCCACCCTGAGTGTAATACTTAATCTCAATCTAACAAAATAAACTGATAATGTGTGTAGGTATCAAATGATCTAAAAAGTGATTTATGTCAGCAAGACATACAGGAAACCACAGCACCACCCACCGCAATGAAACAGAATCTTAACCATAAACAAACAAACAAAACAAGAAACAACTTTGATTAGCCAAATAGATTAATAAAAGTTTAAAAGCTTTTGTGTCTTGTTGTGATTAAATGCAAGGGTCACTATCTGCCTCAGCAATGCAAGATGCAAGACACCAGCAATTCTCCACCTTATATATGGCAAAAATAAATAGTTAACACTTCCACAGATTGTTTCCTAGCCGCCTCATTTGCTACAAGATCAGTCATTTCTTGGTTTGATTTTCTGCATATCTAGTATCTGCTCGGCATGTTAAGAGTTATCAACAGCATCTACTCAAACTACCTTTTCCTCAAGGAATACAATTACAAATACAATTTCATTTCTTAAATGAAGCATTTTTATATTATGAAAATATAAATAAAGAAGCATTATTATATTTATGAAAAAAAAATCACTTCAGATCACAAATTCAAAAGTCCGTAGGAGCAGGAAGTTTACAAACAAAGAGTATCTAAATTAATCTCTGAAATTAGCCATTTAAGACCAAGTTGAGGGGCAGCCTCAGAAGAAACTCCCTGGGTATATAAAGGATGGCAGCCACTCCAAGTTGTGGCTGTAGCAGAAGGTACAAACATGCCAAAGAGCAAATACAAATGCAGTTTACACTGTGTATTGATGGGTGGAACAATTCAAAGTAACATTGTTTATTTGACCTGTAATCTAAGTCTGCAAAGTAACAACTCATATTGTCTTATAATCAAAGACTTAACCTAAAACTCACTGGATGATAAAAAGAAATAACAGGGTGATTTCTTGTGTTTAACATGATGATTTACTTGAACAAGCAACAGCTTCTTCTGAAATGTTCTGCAACATTGTAGGAAAAAGGATGGCAAGTTTTGGGCACAGATTTTTCCAGGTACTTCAGATAAAGTTTTCTACATTCTGCATTTTCTACAGTTTCCACCAGTAAGAACACTGCTTATTGGCAGGCTGACTTTTAGACTAGCAACGTTTTTCT
>VXBL01008491.1:188323-208544 GCA_013400195.1 Aramus guarauna | reverse complement strand
TTTTTTTTTTTTTTGAAACATAGGTCCCATTTTAACTCAACTTTTTACAGTGTTTCCTGTCTGAAAGTTCAAAAGAGCTTTAAAAGCCAAACTTAGACAAGAATGCTGTAATGCAGTAGTTCGGGCACATATAAATCCAAAGCTTCTCTGTGCTCAGTGTTGACATATTTCACTTTAATTATTTATAGCATTTTCATTAATGAAACTTAGTTATGAAAATGAGGATATAAAGAAAGCCTTACTTTTAAGAGGGATATTAGCCACTTACAGGAGATCCCTCTAGCCCTATATTAAACCAGGCCTGAGGAGGTGAAAAAAAAAGTCAGAGTTAAAAAATTACCGAATTATTTTATTAGTGAAAAATACTCAGTGGAAGTGTTATCATCTTCACCAAAATATTCTGAGAAGATTGTTTCATCTTTATTACTTTAGCTTGGCCGATGCACTGCGATTTATAACTTTAAAAGTTAAAATAAATTATTCCTAGATTTGAATTATTTGAATTTATACACATTTAAGACTTACAAAATTTCAAGTCTGATTTTGCACAGACAGAAATTCCAGGGGGAGTAAGGGTGTCCACCCAATCTGAGTTTGCATTACACAGTGTGAGGAGGCCTGCTTTAGGCTTTGGTAAATTGACTGACACAAACATATATGAATAGCTTACAAGTCCCTCCTCACATCACCTGAGTGCCACTTAAAATTAATTCTTTTAGAGGGGCTCTTTGCAGAACAGCAAAACTAGCGTCCATCAGAAAGGAAAGAAGCCGCAAATACAAAATAAAAATGACAAATTTGAAAAACGCTTCAATTCAGAAGACCGAACGTACAAAATGAGGAAAACAGCACTTGTAAAGAATCCTACCAACAGAAAATAACATTTTGACTTAACAATTTGTTTTATTATTAAACAATTATTTCAACATCAAAGATGGCACAAGGGATGGAAGATGTCAACTGGTAAATCAAATCACATCGATTACACTTCTGCTGTGAGTAAAATTTTGCCATAGCTATTTTTGCTTCTTTCTGGCTGACCGTGATGATAAAAATATTTGTATTTTGAAATAATTATGAACTTGAAAGTATTCTGAAATAATTCTCTTTCAGCACACATGGAATGCAGACACCTCCGGCTACTAAGGTGACTAAAAAAAAATGTTTGAACTCTCGGTAATTGCGGTTGGTAACCAGTAACCTTTCATTGCTTTTGTCCAAGTTCAGCCTGCAGTTCCTTAGCACCAGCTTGTCACACAGAATCCACAGCAGAGCCGCATCCAGCCTGCAGATTTCTCCCAGACTGTGACAGCACGGAGGAGATCCCCACTAGCACAGAGGCAAACCGTAAGGAAATGCAAGTGAATGTAAACCATACGTTAATACGTAGTCTTTAAAAATATTTTGTGTGTTTTAATGGCATTGCAGCCTTTGCCAAATGCCATATGACTCCTTGGGGAGGGGGGGTTAATATTGTGTTGTAAGGGGCATATGAACTAGCTGCACTTCATTTTGTTGGACTAGGGATCAGCAGTCCACGTAAGAAGCTGCTTGCTGATGTCCAGGAGGTATTTTCAGGCTCTTTAAAATACAGAAGCACTTAACACCGTCACTGTTTACATGCAGGTTTGGTACATAAAGCAAGGTGAAAGAGAAGCATGAACAAAGACCCAAAAACAGGAGGGGTGGTGTGCCAAGAAATGCCTTTGCTCAGCCAAATATTTTAGTTATAAGGCTTGTTCCTGCATCCATCGCCTCACAGAGAGTCTTTGCCTTGACCCACACGGGAATAAGTGCAAATAAACTCATTTTATTACCCCCCAGAAGGGTAAACAAGCTTTCCTACAAGCTTAAACCAAGTATTTCTCAGAATCAACTCTATTTCAAGTATTTAGGCATCAAAACTTCTCTGGTTTTTAAAACTAAGTCAGACAGAGGTCTTGGCTTGAGAGAAAACACATTTGGCCAAAGTGACCTGCTCTCACCACGGAACCCCAGCGCCTTTGCCAGCCTCAGCTTCCCCAGCCAGACTGTGGTAGCCCGTCCCTGCCGGCACCGCAGCAGGTACACCATTGCACTGCTGCATCATTCTCACAACTTCTGCAAGACCGTCGCATAGTCTTGAAGCGAAGAATGCATAAAAGTACAAGGGAACAGCCCTGTAAATAAGCCAGGAGCACTCTGAAATACTTATTACTTTTCTCTTCATGTCACCTGCACGTTCTGGAAGAGGACCAGGTATGTTGCGAGGACTCCTCGCAGGGTGAGACAAACCCTCTCAAGGAACTTCTGTGCTTCTCAGAAAACAATTAATTAAAAAAAAAAAGAAATTGAAAATAACACAAGAAAATTGAAAAATAGAACACAAGAGATACCACACTGAAAAAGTAGCTGCAAATTAATTTCTTACATACAAATATCCTGTGCAGTACAGACTGAGAGGGAAACATACAAGAAAATTATTCTAGTTCCAATATTCAGAAGACTATACATTCTTTTTTTAATTTCTCTTCAATTAAACCTGACTTTAAAAAAAATCACATTGCATGGGCTGTAGCAGCAGGAAGAGAAAACTCTTCAGTAAGTCATAATCAAGAACATACAATCTGGGAAGCTACATAGACCTATTCAAACAACACAAGGTATATTTTAAAACAAATTGCTTGCAGTTTGAGTGTGAGCATTTCAAGTTCCATTTCAAAGATAAATGCACTGGAGAAATACCTCTCTTCTAATCTCCAAGAGGTTTGAATATACACTGCAATCACTCCACCATGTTCCTCTGCCAAGAACAACAATGACTTTTAAAAAAAACACCTACTGTGAGGCGTGAACTTGTAGAAAAAATATCTTACTGGAATTCCTTCTAGATGATGAAATGATAGGACATAGCACGTAAACATCTAAGTGAATTCAAGAAAGTTGTACCTTTCAGAACAGCAACCTGGCGAGCTGCTCTCTCCTGATTTGAGAAGACTCCGGTTGCCCCAGCACCAGACAGATTTTGCTGTTCAAAGAGGCCAGAAGAGCATTCAGGCACCAGCCCTACCAAAATGCCTCTTATGGACCACGTCACTAGTCTATAGACCCCTCATTGCCTTGAGCTGATAGCATCCTTCAGACTACACCAGAGGGTAGAAGAGCGAGCATGTCTGTAAATAGTAAGCCCACACTTGAATTTGCAGGAAATCCTGGCACTCTGTAACCTATAGACTAAACCTGCCATTAGGTAAAGGCAGAACAGTTCTTAATCAATTTTCTGAGAGTAATCCAAACTCACCCAGTAAAAAACTATCCAAAAAATCGTGAGCCAGTTGTAGAAGACTGTCGACTATTCAAATGTATTCAGTTATTAAAAGCAGTAATCTTGACAACAGACCTCCTGAAGTTTGTTTAAGCCTGCCAAAACTGACACAGGACTGGAAAGGAAAAATAAAAAGCTCCTGGAAAAACAAATAAGAAATTTCTATTAGTCTATTTCCGCTTAGGCTTTATAAAATCCTTCGGCAGCATTTTGCAATACTTTTTTGTTTAATTATTTTAAACCAGCCTTCCCCTGCAGCTGGGGAAGCTCTTCCCACTTGAAAACTTTGCTGTCTGAACCCTGAGATATTATTTTGAGCTTCTCTAAATACATCATGTGTTTTTGTGTCTTTGTCCCTCATGAGCTAATGACATTTTGCAGCAGGCTTCAGAGCAGCAGCCAGGACTGCGAAAGCAGAGTCAGGCCTTTCTCAACCGATGCCACACCCTTAGCAGGGGAAAGAATACGCTGAAATAAAGCTAAAAACACTAATGCTGAAAAAGCAGAAGGTAGGCATTTGCAGCGAGGTGATCTCTCTCAAAACAAAGTCAGCAAAACCTCCGTAATCCAGATTTTTTTTTATGGCTCCTCAAGAAGCAGTTCAGGATGAAACTAGGGCGGGGAGTTTGCCTTTGCGCTGCTATGGGGCATGTTGAGAAACACAGAGCTGTCACCCACTCAGTACGTATTTTGTGGTTTAGGATACTGTGCGTGCTTGTCTTCTGGGAGACAAAGAAATGTACTTTATTAGTTACACTGTAGTATTCTAAGCAATGACTTGAAATATATCATTAACATCCAGGACAAGCTTTATCTTGCTACCAAAACAAAGGGACTATTCTTTGAACAAATTGAGGGGGAAAATCCCGTAATGACAATGAAGAGTTCCTCTCCCTAAAAACTGCGCCACACGAGAGTAACAATTACGGGCTTATATTCTACAGACTGGGTTTGCGAATAGCCGCATGAAGCGATGCATTCACTATTGGGAGAGTAAGTACCATTGATGACAAGGCCTTGGGGCTTCTGCTGTTCGCAGACCAATCAATAATCCATTATGAACAAACTACATTTCCCCTCTAATATGAAGAAATGAATAAAAGGGAACCAGTATCACTAGTACTTTCATGGGAAAAAAAAAAAAAAAAAAACAACAATGCAGAAATCACAAAATGCCACCATCACAAGACTTAAACTAGTGGTGATGTCTAACACTGACAGAACTACCCACAATAACCCTTTATTTTACAGCAGTTGCTGGAGACCACTACGTTCTAGTGCAATTTTTTTTTTAAAAAAAAAAAGCTTATTTTAAAGGCGTGATTCTTTAAAGACTACTAGTTCTGGCTGCAGGACAAAACAAAAAAGCAACATTACTCTTTCAAAGAAAGGAGGAGAAAATGAACTAACTTCATCCAAGTATCTACCAGTTTGCTTCAAACTATTTTCTAATGCAACATAAGTAAGAACTTCTAATTAGAAATCACTGTTCAAATGTGACTGGTCAACCATAACAAGATTTTATTGCAGCAGCTGTGTTACCATCCAGACACGAGGCCCTGAAATTGTTGTTCTCCCATTGTCATTGTCACATGCTACAATACAATCAAGAGAGGATCCATCCAAATAGCACGACCATAGCAAACCTCAGCAGCCTCAGTCCAGTTCCTACCTACACCTCTCAAAACAGCACCGGAAGG
Source organism: Aramus guarauna (assembly GCA_013400195.1). Classification (NCBI taxonomy): domain Eukaryota; kingdom Metazoa; phylum Chordata; class Aves; order Gruiformes; family Aramidae; genus Aramus; species Aramus guarauna. The sequence goes on along the minus strand of VXBL01008491.1, from coordinate 203,540 downwards.
GTAGAGGAGGAAAAAAGCTTTCCTGAAAAATAACAGTTAAATTATTAAAAAAAAAAAAGTTACTGATTTTTTGATGGGTAACAGTAAATAAGATCCAAAGGAAACACTGAGACTAATATTATTAATGCATAAAGCAGCCTATGTCCTTTTTCTGAAATATAAAGACTAGTAGTTAAAGTTGACCTCACGAGGTGGGGGGCTAGGGGGAATGAATACACAATGTGATTATTGATCAGCCCTAGAAAAGCCAAGAACTGCAATAGCGCAGATGTGATTTTTTTTTTTTTTCCTGGGGTCATTAACGATATATGTTAGAAAGTCAAAAGCTCTTATTTTGACATGCTGTAATAGTATCACTAATTCTAAATATAAGCATCATCTTAGGTTAAAAAAAAGATCTTTAAAAAACAAACAAAAAGCCCCCCCATTTTACTTCAATCTAACAATAATGTTTTCCTATTTGGCCACACCCGCCAAGTGAGTTACTTTAGTGTCTTAGTGTTTTCAAGTACTAAAAATTACAAGAAAAGTTGAAGAAACATCCACAGTTCTGATAGTATCAAACCAAGTCAGTCAGTTACACATACAAAGCAAAGTCACCTCAATACTGTATATTACCTCCTTATTCAAATCGATGGCATTGATGCTGTCTATTCATGCATGTCTATGGAGATGCACGTACACATGGGCAGCACAGTATTTTCCCAGCATCCAACAGTGCTTTTATATTTAATGATCCTGTTACGGTTTCCACTGCAAACCAATTTACACGGAGTTGTAACATGGCCATTTTAAATCTTCAGCGTAGGGGGCTGATTTCAAACTGTATGGCCAGGGTATTTTCCTGCCAATATGCTCTGTTATGTGCTCAGTTTGTATCTTAAAATGGGGTGGGGGGGGAAGGATATTTTTATTTACAAGGCCATGACAAGGAAATACTTAATTCTTTTTACATTATCTGCAGAAGAACAGGGTTTGGATCATCAGCTGGCAGAAAACGCAGGAGCGCAGTATATTACAGACATACACACACACATACCCCCAGCCCTTCTTGCTGCCTCTTTCATCTGCCCCATCAATGCAAGCTACACACAAACCACATCCTCAGCTGCCGTAAGTGCACACAGTGCCGTGAGATCAATTTGTATCAAATGAGAAGCTATGCTGCTAGCTAAAACCGGAATGCCTTTGTGCTGTGTAAATCAAGACTTGAATGCAAGAAAAACATGACCATAATTAAAAGTAAACATTTGCACTGTTGATTTCCTACCCCAGCACAAGTTACACGAAGCAACAGTGTCCTAAGCACCCAAATTCCTCCCTGTCACAACTAACAATTACACCAGTGAGGAAGGAACTTCAGTGCTTTAGTACCTTCACACAGCGCTGTAATAACTTGCCCATAGCAGACCTCAAATGCAAAAAGCTGTATGTGTAATACCAAGCAAATTTACTAGCTACAGCTATGTGTTCAGCAGGTCAATGGAAGGTAAAGATTATTTCTACGGTACGTTGCTATGAAATAAGCTGTGTGGAGAATTAAGAAATTCAAGGTAATAAATTCGTTTCTCTTATACCTAATATATCCTACTGCTCAAATTGCTACAGTAAAATCATTACCTTATAAATGTAAGTGTTGCCAAGCGTTAACCTGTTAACAGATTTAGAATTACAGCACTGTTGTGTGATTAACTATTAAAGCCCTACTGCAATAAAAAATTATTTTTGAAGTAACACCAGCAAGTTGTTTGCTTACTTCTCCCCTCCTCTCCTCCTCCCCCACCCCCTTATTATAAAGGGACCGTAAAGCACTGAAACAAGCTTTTAGGCTATACTACCTTATCTCTTTTCAAAATCCCATTTTAAGAGAGTAAAAAGATTGCATTAAAAAGGGAAAAAAAAAAGAAAAAGAGAGGGAGAGAGAAAGGGCAGAGGGGAAAGGGAGACGAACTGTGCCTTGAAATACAAGGAGGGCTAATCATATGCAATAAGCCATAAAAGCATTCTGTTAAACATTACCTTCTGAGATAGCACTGTTTGGCACTGAAGAGCAACACAAAAACTCATGAAATACACCACCAAAACCTCATTTTCAGTTGTTGGGTTGCTTTTTTTTTTTTTAATAATTTATTTACGTGTGTGTGTGTATATATATACACATATATATATATATAGTATTTCACTGTAAGCTGTCACAAAGTACAGAACAGCATGGCCGAGCTCTATTTTAGGAAGCTTTCTTAAACGTTTAAGAACTTAAGCAGGTAATTAAGACTTTCAATCACAGTTTTTTCCATTCTCTGCAACATTTCTGAATGTCAAGCATGCAGACTATGCCCAGGCCCAAGCACAGAGGCTCTGCGCTGCAGAGATCCCAAACCAGCCGGGCTGAAGCTGCCTTTGCACTAGCTGAGACTCGGGACCCACCACGCTGCTTCAACTGGCTCAAGTGAGACCAGCCATAAACCAGCAGAGGACAGCTCAGAAATACCTTCATTTCACCTTCTTTTCGCTAAGGTACACAGTACTCCTGAAGATCACTTCATCCACAGGCGTAATTAGCGATGATGAGCTTATCTTACACTTAGTAATAAGACAGGTGACTGTTAGTTGTTTAAAAGAGGGATCACAAGTTTCTAAGTTCACCAGCAGTCTTAAAGATGAGAAGATGTCTGCTGTTGCTTTAGTACTCCATTAATTCGTTGTAAAGTTTTCTATAGTTCTCATCATTAAAAGCTACTTCCAGTCTGTATGTGATAAATCCAACTTTGAAATATACTGAATCTTGTACTGGCCCATCATTGGCAGCATAGAAAAGCAAACAGGTATAGGCAGAACACCAAAAGAGATGCTACCATAAAGCATGACTCAAACAGTAGGGTAACTATTTTTCTTCTCTTTTTACTTATTTTTTTTAAAACACAAAGGGAAGAAAGTAACAGTCTTGTACATCGAATGAATACAAAGCACGCGATTAATTTTTCTGGATTTCAACGCTCCCAGACAAGAGAAGAGAAACTACACCCAAAAACCAAACCTTTCAGCTGTCAGTTGGTCTGGTTTATTTTGGTATGAAGTGCTGAACTATCTCTGTGGAACGTCACTGCAATGTATCATCCAAAGAGACAAACAGATTCCATCCACTCCTTATAAATACAACTTCAAGGCACATTTTACCAACTCCGTTAGCTTTCCTCTCATTACGGCACAATGGAAGGCATGCTTCAGATTTAGGCAGGTCAGGACATTGTGGGTATCACAAGATAAACTCTGACAACTCCGTTCAGAACTACTCCAACCTTCCTTACATAAACAGGTACATGTACTTCCCGTCCCCCTGCCATTTAATCAAAGACTTCGATTAATTAACGTACAAGTAGTTTCCCCAGAAATCCAAAGACAAACAGAAATTTACCCAAGTGCAGAAAATTACTCTGTGTTACACCCTTCATAAAGGGGAAGAGCCTGAATGGACATCCATCCCCAAAACAATTCCTGAGCTCATTGCTGGCTTTGGCAACAGGAAGGTAGTGCTAAGGGGAAAAAAAACAAAACCACATACCAACAAAAAAACCAACAACAAAAACAAAACAAACAAAAAAAAACAAAACCAACAGAGGAACAAGACCCACCCCCTACTTAGAAAGTCTTGTACAGCCTCAGCACACAAATGCTGAGCAACTACTTAAAAACAAAACAAACCCAAATCCCTGACATCATCACTCACAGGATAGCAAGCAAACAAGCCTGCATGGAAGAGAGGTCTGCTGCACAGGCTGTTGTCTGTTTGTTTATTTTTCCATACACTACAACTACAACTTGCAAGACAAATCTATCAACTGGTAAGACAAACATGAATTACACACACCAAGAACACAAGTCTGTTGTTTGCATCACCAAAAACTGTAGTGAGACTTTATTCCTCCCTTCAAAGAGATACATTTCTGTACCACATACACACACCAACACCCTCCCCTCTCACACGTTCTTCGCCACAGAGAACTTGACACGCCGTCATTACTATGTAGGCATCACTTCACCTTCCACCGCGGCCCACGTTGCTATCCATCCCGCTCGTGCCTGCATCACTTCTGCGGCACTGACCTCCTTACTTCCAGTCTCCCATCTGGCTCCACTCCGCCTCCCTCCATCAGCACCCTGCCTGCAAGCCCCAGGTACCTGCGCACGCCGCCGGCCTGTCGCATCCCTTCTGGATCACCTGCAGGCAGCTGCCAGGCACGCGGTCTCTTTCCCTGGCCGCTGCCGTCCCGCGGACGTGGTTTAAAGGCCATTTCTTTTCCCCGCTCCTCCCTTTCTGTCTGCTCGCTCTTCACCCCTGCTCTCTCAGTTCTCCCCCGTGCTCTTGCTTCTTCCAGAAGCACCTTCACCTCCTCCTCTCTCTCAAACTTATCTGAGCCCTTTGTCACTAACACTTCCATTTGGGCTCTCCTTCGTTTGCACAGCTTCGGTTCCTCTTCAATCCTTATTTGCCAGGACATTTCAGCACGAGCTCAAGTGCCTCCTCCTTGCCCCTTCTGTCCTCTTCCCTAGGAGATGCCCGTTCTTCAGGCTTTTCTGTCTTCAGTCACTACAGAGTCATCTCCGTCCACCAAGCTCGTAATTTGTTCCCCTCCAGTCTATTCAAGTCACTGCTGCTAACAGCATAGCACTCTCCCACAAAATCAAAGTATGCCAACACCCAGGTCAAATGCCTCGCGTGTTAGGTTCAAGTGCCATTCTTCTTCAAGGACCTCCACAGTTCCACCCTACTCTCTTTTGTGTGGGCAGTGATTCGCTCTCCCTAATGCATCTTTTCTATCGGTGTCCCACTTACGTCCTTGTGTTTCAACACTGCATTTAGAACTGGTTTTTCTTTTTTTTTTTAATTCATTATTAAAAGCATATTTTCCACAAACGACTCAAAATTATTTTACAAAATGAAATACATCACTTGGTTTTGTTGGGTTTTTTCCTCCCTAATGCATAATATGCGTAGTACACATTGCTATGTTCTAATTGGTATGTATATTCCTCAAGGCAGGGACTCGAGATCTTCTATACAGGTTCTTTTATATACTTTTATACACTGCCAAATGTTCTGACTTCAAATAATTTCTAAGAGCAAATTATCATTATAAAGTCATGCTTCACCTTTTCAAAGAGTCAAAGGCCCTCTTTTCATCAGAGGCACAGCCAGAAGTTGAGAAACTGAGATTCTTTCCCGTGAGCCCCAAAAGTAAACTAATCCCCTAATCTGCCTACCCAGAGTTTACCTCTTAGCGAACCAAAAGGACCAACAGATAGTAAAGAAACGAACAAAGCATAAATCACATGTCACTAACCTCTCATCTCTCTGCCTTTCTGAAATATAGGTTTCCACCCAATTTTATCCATGTACAGGCTATTAATAACAAGCAAGAAGCATCACGACAAATAAATTTCAAGTGCCATGTACCACCAAAGGAAACACTTCTCTCTCCATTTCTTCAATTCACAACCAACCAGGAAAAAAAGTGGGCTGTGCAGAACATCAAAATAAAGTATACGATCCCTAGTGATAAGTCTCACTTAAGTCAGGTATTCTTCTTACAGGGGTTACTCTTTCTACACCAGGGACTATAGGTGCGATTTAAAAGCTTTCCAAACTCGCTTTCCTCCAGCACGCACATGCTGCTTTATATCACACTTTTTACTGTTCTGCAATTACAAACACACTCCTTCGCTCTTCCGGGCGATGCTGAAGCGAGTAGATTTTCCACCAGTGAAGCACAATGTAAGTGTGACTCTTCAACTCCGAGCGCAGAATTGGAGCCACACTGCTAAGTCTTTAAACCTGTTACACAACAAATAAGCATGGATTACAGCATGGCTGGTTCATTATGGGATGGTTTGTGATGCTATTCCCAACACACAAACACCGTTTGTCTTAGCCCTGTACATAGAGACCATTCTCCAAGTTTTTGTTACACATCTTTTTTATCGCTTTCACTTTTCTGCATCTCACCCATTACTCACCTACTCCCTATTTAATATACTTTTACATCGTAGAGAGTGCTAAATAATCATGATGTAACAGCACACTATTGTACTTCCTCTGTATATAAACTACTGCTCGCACTACAGTTACTTGGCACTTCTTACTATCAAAACAAACCATTTATAACTATATATTATCTTTAGTACTCCACAGCTACTCCACTTGCAGTGCTAAACACAGAGCGTACAAATAAAAACCTCAGCGTAGATTGCTTCTTTTTATTTCAGTAGAAATATCAAGCAAAACTAATCAAAAATGCCTGACTAAAAGAAGATTTTTAGGCAGGTATAATCTAATCTTGGCAGGTTTACAATAGTCAGCTACATTGTTTGCTAATACTTTAGAGGATTTGGGATTTTATTTTTTTTAAACCAGGTTTAGATAAGCACACCCGTATTTACTTCTTTAGGTAATAGGTACGTTTATCAAAGTCACTGCTTATAATCTGAAGAGAAGATTTCCTCACAAGAAAAGACTTGCCATAAAAAAAATAAAAAATCCCAACTCACAAATTGACTAACAATAAAAAAAACCCACACTCTTGAAAGAAAACCACGCATAGCATTATTACTACTGTGTATGGGGTCACAAGTACAGCACCTTATCTATAAACATGTATTTTCTAAACATAAGGAAACCTTTTTCATAAAACCCATGTTATCAGGCTTGTAATCAAGCAGGACAACTCCTTTCAACATCACAACTCTTAGAATACAGCTTTACTACTAAATGCTACGTGCTGTTCCTCATTCTGTCGCACTACTCTACTGATAGGCTTTCAAGTACCTCCTGAACTTCCTACATGGGATTAAATTAAATTAACATATAAAGTCAAGGTGTTACGGAACAACACTATTCAAAACCAAGGATGTTAAAACTTGCAGAGAAAGCACAATAAAAATTATGATTACAGCACTGCCAACTCAGAGCACTAAGCCTCACGGGTCAAACACTCAAATATCATTGATACAAAGACTTAGGAGAGGTTTTTAAACCTAACTCAGCTGCGAATTCTCTTATTTGCCTTTTGAGCTTTTACAGTGCACTCAGTCATGTCTCAAGATTCTTCCAACAACCACGAAGCCGAGGAACTTTCTGTTCTCAGAGGCTTCCATCTTCTGTTTTGCAACCACCGGACTGCAGAAAAAGAGGCTTTGGGAAATGATCCCTATCTTCTCCACTGACAAAATTGTAAGAATTAAGATCACTGTAACTGAAGAAAACAGATGTGGTATTCCTCTCCTCCTCTGCTTTGCCCATAAAACACTCCTCAGAAGGCTATGGCAGCTTACCTATAAACATCTAATGCAGAGGGACAGAATAATCCCTCCACATACTCATTCGGTAGATGGTCAGCTGTACACAGCATGTGTAGCCTCCACTTACTCCGTGGGATTTACATGTAATCAAAAAAAAAAAAAAAATCAGGCAAAAGAAAACAATTTTATTTGGTTTGGAAAAAAAAATTTTTAATTCAGGTATGTAATGTTTGAGATCTAGGTTCATAAATATTTTCCTTAATGCTTTCGACTAGGCGTAACACAATTAAGAACGGTAAAGATAAAATACAGTATTAAAAAAAACCCTTTATGTGATGAGCCTGTATAACAATAAAAAAAAAAAATCAAGGTACCCACTGACAGACATCCAGTGCCGTATACTCCTTGACCTAGCTACTTCTCCTGCAGGACAGAAGTCCTTTGTTATATCTGCCAGGTGCCTTGTGGTGCAAATGTGGCACCAACATTGCAAAACCTTGAATGGTACTAAAAATACCTTGATCTTCTGCCAGAATGTTTCTAGTAAACCATAACCCTGAATATAAGTAGAATACATGGTGATAATACTACTGTAAGACAAGATCTCTCTGAGGGAGCCAATCTGGCTGTGTCTCACTGGGTTTGTCGTTTGCAAAACTGGGTCTGTCTCAGGTAGAACCGAAGACAGCTGCAGCATCTGCTAACGTCAAAACCAGTAAGAGGAAAAGATTGGGTTGTTACAATCCAAATTGTTAGGTGTCCTGTAAAAGAGAAGTCAACAGGCCAACCCTTTGAGACACACCAATAACGTTGGGGAAAAAATGTCTGGATTAGCATCTATTTCACCATCTTATTCTCTAACATATGTGAGTATGACTTTCATCCATATGCTGCAGACTACAAACCAAAGGTGCAAAGGGTGGTCTCATGCTCCTACCTAGGTGCTTCCTCATGCTGCCTTCTAGATGACTGGACCAACCAAGGGTGGTCCAGCCTCTGAAGCGGTGTTTGCCCACCATGGGGCAACATGGTACATCCTGCACGAGGCAACTGCTCTTTGGGAGCATTACAGCAGTGCTATGTAGCTCTTTTATTCCACTAGGATCTCTCATCTCAGGACTAGTGGGGAGATCGCTGGCTCACAGAAGGTTTAGGTATGCTCAAGGCTTTTTTGGTTACAAACTATGAGTCAAATCCTAACCTGAGGCAGATGGCTGTCCATCCCGACTTTATCTGAGTCACTGCACACTTACACCCACACCAGAAGGGAGACACAAGCCCTTCAGTTTTCAAGTGTAAGGCTGACATTTATCTTCCTTATACATTTGGACTTACTTCCTTTTGCACCAGATTTCTTTTTAAACCCTGCCTGCGCCTACGAGGTACCCATCAGCTGGAAACCAAGGTGCCCAAAATTGTAAGAAAGTTCCCCAATCACCTAGCACCTCACCACTACCCGATTCAAACAAGGCTCAACATTCACAAATGGACAAAGTCATGAAAGACAAGACCATCCAGGGCTAGGAAACCAAAAAGACACAGATATGACCTCTAGCTTAGGAAGTCACTGAGCTGGTCAAACTGGGAGAGCACCCCAGGAGGAGTTACCACTAAAGGCTTCTCCTACTTCTTATGATCCTTCCCCAAGGAGCCATCACCAGGCGCTGTTGGAGGGAGGATACTGGAGCACAGGAACCTTCAGCTTGACCCAGTTCAGACCCTCTGATGTTCCCGCGACTATTAGTAACAAATCTGAAGCCATCTGCTGCTGTGCAAGAAAAGGCTGAAGGCCTCCTCCTGTTCAGATCTTACACCCCAGCCACCTCCCGTTGAAGGGTGGGGAGTCGCTTTTATGTGACCGCAGAATTTCAGGGCAAGCCTTATCTTTACATCGAGTTGCCAAACAACCGGCGCTGCAGCCGCCCGGCACGCAGCCAGCATCTCCGGCAGAGCGGTGGGAACACGCCTCGCCAACGTAAAGCTGACTCCCTTCCCTGCCTCTTTATGCACATACGCGAGAGGTCAACAGTCTCCAGAAAAGCTGACTGCACAACTTTCAAGCTGGGAAGGCAAATAGTACTGGTTCCCTGGGACAGGGGGAAAGAAAAAAAAAAAAAAAAAAGCGCTCAAAAAACACACAATCTCCTCCCACTCTGCTACCTGCTGTTTCGGTGTCACAGCTTCCCAGCGCCGAGGCCGTCAGGAACACGGACACCTTGCTTACTGCAAACCAGACACCACCGCGGCTGCCTCCGGGAGCTTCAGGAGACATCCTCGCTGAGCCTCCGTCGAGCGGACTCGAGCGACCAACTCAACCCAAGTGTCTTGCACCCAAAGGGGAGGAGCAGAAATCAAGGAAAACGCATACATAATTAACCGCAGGGATTTTGTTTTCTTAAGCAATGACGTTTAAAAAGATGTCGTAAGATTTGAAAGGGCCTTCGGTACCCGAGTATCGTTAGATTTCTTGAGGGAACGGCACGCTGCTGTGAGGAGGGAGAGAGGACGTGATCAGTGAGTTTGCACACACGCGCCGGCCTTCACAGCTTTCACTGTGCGACCCATAGTTTCTCTGTTTGAAACAGCGAAACTCATCTGTAGAGATTTTGTGGCTAACAAGCATTTGATTTCACTTTCCAGCAACAATACAGCCATCGTATTACAAATACCATCAAATGAAATTTTAATTATTTTCTAAGAGTCACTTGGTAGCTGTTAATGAAGGCAAACTGTTAGGGCAATCCTGCCAAAAGAAAGTAATGACCAGATGTGTATCAGTGCAGCAAGGTTTAATTTAACCGAATAACAACTTGAAGTCATTAAAGAGTCGGACCCATCTATTGTCAACACTCATCCCAACAGGAGAAATACTTTGAAATTACTAACCCAGAATCTATGTGAGGCCTCAAAAAAGTAGTTCAGAAACCATGAAATATATGTAAACATCTGAGTGAGAGAGACAGTAGCAATTTTAAAGGCTTTCCCATTTAGATCTCAAATTATTTTCAGTAACTTCTATTCACCTCTCTCAACAGCTTTTTCAGAGTTCACGCTGCTTCCTGCAACAAACTACAGAGATGTCAGAAGGTTACAGACGCGCGCTTTAATTACCCGACCTTAAGAATGTTTGTCATCTACGTTGACGCCGTAAACGAAAACAACACCTGCAAATTCGGGGACCTGCTTGCCATAGTTTGTACCCGGGTGCTGCCACGCCTGTGCGGCGGCAGCTAGGGAAGGGGGTAGCTACACCGATACGGAGCTGTTGCTGGGCTGTGAGATACTACGTGGTAACTCCTTGGATTGCAAAAACCACCGATTTATAGTCCAGCGTAGCTTTAACTGCGCAGTACGAGGCTTTGAGAAAAGACTCGCGCTGCGTGCCGGTATGATTAGATTGGTATTTTTCGCAAAGCTGAAGCGCACTTAGTTTCCGTATACATTAAATAACTGGAACGCGCAACTGACGGAACAGCCTGTATCACCTTACATTTCCTTATAAGGGATTTGCAACCCAAAAATATTTAACCTACTCCAATAGCCCTTTGACATAAACATACTGAACTCCAAGGCACAAAACCACAGCATATCTTCAGCACAGTGCAGAAATACTGAATTTAAAAGCTGTTTCATTTGTAAGTGCTTCTCTATTAGAAGACCGCTTATTGCTTCACTGGTTCGTATTACCATCTCTCCAGCCTATTGGGCGAATAAGTGAAACAACATCCATGCATTTTATAATTATGTTATCTCCACGTTATTGTTCTTGTTCTCTACTGGTGAAAGCCCTAAAGGAAGAAACGCAGCTGCCGAGCACTGAAGGCGCTCCTCATTTAAAGTACCTTACAGAACAAAGGCTGAAGCCAAAAGTTGTTCTCATTCATTCGGCACAATAAAATCTTTCCAGGGAGAGTCTCCACAATGATCAAATATCAACCATCAAACCCGCAGAAAATCACAGTTCTTCAACCATCAATTCTAGCACCCACAAGAAGATTTCCTGGGAGTGTTATAATTATTTTTAATTATTTGAATCCCGTATCTAAAGAAATGCAACCAACAACCGATGAACTATCTACAAGGTTTTAATTATTCTGTTAGTGTCTTGCCATGAAGTTTGTTCTAACATTTTTTCAGCCGGCCAAGAAAAGCAAACACGTGTCAAGGTCAGAGAGAAACAGTTCTTGCTTCATCTGAATTCCAGTTCTGGGCGACAAAAAACCCAGCAATTTAAACAGGAATTTAAACAGGCTTGATAGTTCTGAATTCACCTTTTCCATGAACGGAGAAGCAACATGCAGCGAGTCTGCCTGCTTCTGCGTGTTTCATCACTGAGGGAAAGAGGAAAAAAAAAAGCCTCAGATTTGGTCTTGCTGGAGATCTGCAAGCAGTGGCTGGTTGAACAAAGCTATTCATCAATGAAACACATGAGGTGTAAATTGCAAAGTAGTGTGTTGTTTTCCTAATACTACAGTGTTTGTTTCTAATATGAACTGGAGTCTCTTGTACAAAAAAAATTCTGAAGATAATCAAGTACATGTGCCAGTAGGTCACCACTCCTGGTCATACAAGCTCGTGTAGTTTCAGGGACATTGCACGCACTCTGTGGCTTTACTGTGGCTGATCTAGAGCTTAACTGCTGCACTACTTTTTTAAAAATCAATTTTATGGGAATAAAAAGCCATTTTATGATGCAAACTGTTCATATTTGGTAACAAGGTATCACAGCATGCACAATCATGAGGACATTTCCTTAAAATCTGAGCCACGATAGCAGTGATTTGGGGGAGGGGGGTAGGGGGAGAGAGTTTTTCTAAAACCAGCACCATCACTTCATCATAAGAACAGCCATGAGAGATGAGACCAACGCCTCAAGTCCAGAAGGTTCAAGGTAATCCAGAAGTAGGCAACAGCATCCATGTTCCAAACACTGTCTTCTCGACTGCGTGCTTTGAGCGGCCCTCTTATGCCATAAGCCGTATGCCATAACCTCTCCATTACTTAGCCCGAGCTGTAACGTTTTCCTCTGATAATATCTTGGTATCGTGAGTGCCACAGATGAAACGTCTTTGAGAAGTCAGCTCATTCTTGCGCCCAGCCACACGAAGACATCTCTTCACTCCAGCATCGCTCCAAGTCCACGTGCAATATTGATTTTGGATATAAGTTCAGCGTAGAATATTGGTGAAATAACCTGAGCCTAAAGCAACCTTTCCTCAATGCTTACACTTAACTTGAAAGAGATGTTAAGCCAGTTCTGCAATACTGTAAATTTTATATACTTGCACGCACACAGACACGCAGCAGTTATATACAGACAAAGGTAGAGGTGCAAATCGAAGTTTTCAAAGTAGCCAAAGAGGCATCTTATTTTGGAAGTGCCCTTGAAAACTTCCACTGTGCTTTTTGCAAGTTTCCTCATTTGCCTTTTTGGATAAGGGTTAATCAGATAATTTAGTGATNAAAAAAAGGGCAAAAATAAAAAAGAGAGAGGGGGAGGTTACAGAGTGCATTTTTGAAGGGAGGAGTTTTTGGTCTACCCTTGAGAGCACAGGGGTTTCAGTGTGCTTTAACTGCTACTTTGAAAATGTCCTATTTTGTCTGCAGAGCAAGCCAAAAAGTGTCTGAAGCCATTAAACTTCCAGGGTTACCCAGAACGACTATTTAAAAGGACACACAGTGAATCCTGTTTAAAATTTAATAACAAGAAGTATTTTATATTGGCTGAGGAAATCACAGTTTATCCATACTGTATGGCACTATTACAGGGTGTATTTAAAACTGCTTTTTTATGAATATACTTTCCTAAAAGATGTAGTCTTAGCATTTCCACGTTTTGTTTTTATACTGCCTGAATAAAAATATCTGATGCACATAAATTATAGTGTCCTAAAGTGGCCTGCATTAGAGAAAGCCTCACCCATCTCTTCATTCCACATAAAACAAACTGCTCTGAATGGTAAAGTCAGCATTTCATAATTATAACTCTAAATTCGGGCTTTTGTGTTGTTATTCTCCAGGAAAACTTGTACCTACATTTTACAATGAGAGGAAAAATATCAAAATACGTCTTACTAAAGATTTATGAATGAATCCATTGTATCACTGACGAAACATGCAAAGCCAAAATCCGTTCTATTTCCACATTACTTTATTTCCTTCTATGGGAACAAAAGCTGACCTAAAATGATTTTCCTTTCTGAAACTGAATGCAGAGGGAAGGCTGTGCAGCAAATACAGGCTGCTTTTTTTTTTTTTTTTTTTTTTAGATGTCTGAAAAGAAGTTATTAAGAACGGAACAAAAAGAAACTCAAGTCATTAACTGAAATTTTACATAAGCCCCGATTCTGCAAACACTTACGCAACCAAGTAACTTCACACACATAAATAATCTGATGAAGTCCAGTGGGGCTACTCATATTTTCAAAGCTACTTACACCTATTAAGTATTAGTAGAATCACGTCACAGTAGATTTAACAAAAAGTGAAATCAGAGATTTCAGTGTGAAACTTCAAAATTTCTTCCGAAAAGGCAGTACTTAAAACACCTTCATCTAATTCTACTCATCTGCTGTAAGCAAAAAACCCCACAATATTTAAAATTAAAACTGAAATTTCCCAAATGATGTGCAAATATTTTTCAAACAGTTAATTGGCTCTGGAGATATTAACTAGGTTACTAATTTAGGCAAACACTTTTCAAGTCTCAGGTATCTCTACAAACCATCACGTTCAAGTGCTTAACAAGGAGAGCTAGCTTTTCAAAGTGCTTATTACTGCAATTCCCGTTGACTGCAATGGGATTTCTAAGTACTCAGCTCTTCTGAGTAAGGGAATACTTAATACCAAGACACAGGAGTGCAAATTTAGAAATCTATAATTAGGTCATCCAGATTTCACAGGTTTTGTCCGAGTAACTAATTTATGCATTGTTCTAGAGATGATAAACTATCACACCAAAAAAAAAAACCAAACCCACTCTTGAAATTATGACATAGTAAAATAAAAAGCACACTCCCTTTCAAAGAATTGTATGAGAGGATGCCAATAAAAGACTGGAGCTTTGATCTTCTTTTTAACAATCACTCGTACAGTGGCAGAAATATCCTTAACCCTCCAAAACACATTTGGCCAACACTACAAGATGCCAGTGCTTTCTCATCAAGAATTAAACAGAGGATGACTTCACCTGAGAAGTCCTTTAATCCTTCCTGTATTACTTTATTGTCTAAGCACACAGCAAAAACCTCCCTGTCCTACCTCTCCCTGTATCTGCGGAGAGCATTCTCTACAACTTGGATGCAATAAGCCGCAGTTCATTTCTCAAATGTAGAATCAATACTGTTAAGTGGGAATCTGGTGGGTTTTTTCCCCTTTGTATGAATACTTGTAACCATTATTGAATCATTTCTCATCTGCTATCTTGCATAATGTCGGCATTCGCTCTTTCAACTTTTGCTTTTGTTTCTGCTGCATCTCCACTTTCAGAACCTGCTCCCAAACTCATTTTGGAGGCATGTAGTCACAGCAAGGTTGTAAAATCACTTCCTTGGGATGCTCGTTTTGTGCCCTGTTAAACAAACAAGCAAAAGAAGCACACCAAACTCCTCTTTTTTAAAAAAATAACTTCCCCATACTTTTATTGATTTTTTCCTTCCCCTCAATTTTAGGGTGTTAGTGAGTCAGCTCCCGAATGAAACTGATGCTGGAAAGCTGTCAGGAAACTATTTATATCTCGCAAGTTATTAACTGTTGCAAATGTTTATGCTTTAATTTAGAAAAATTATCTGTTACCAATACTTCAACCCTCTCAGTCACTGATTTCCCAACGTAACACACCCATAACCGAAAGACAGATCAATGCGCCTTTGATAATCACCAAACATAAATTGCCCATTTATAGTATTGATTAGCAGCTTTT
>VXBL01008491.1:168910-188290 GCA_013400195.1 Aramus guarauna | reverse complement strand
TTTTTTTTTTTTTTTTTACACGTGCAACAGTTCGAGGGAATAACAGGCACTTGGCAGTATCAACACCACACTGACAGAAAGAAACTGGCTGGCGCTTGTGCAACATCATGTCAGTAGGTACCGCGTCCATCAAACGCTGACAGTTTGGCAGATCAGGCGCTCTCTGCCATAATGTCATAATGACTTCAATTTACTTCCCCGCAGCACCCAAGGGCTGTGATTTCATCAGCCATCCAAGTCTCTTCACTTCAAGAACAAGACTCTCTTGCTTTTACATCCTTGACAGCTCCATGTATTTCCTTAAAGTTTCCTAGCAGGCGTAACCGGAACGGTAAGAAACATGAAGCTGTTACTGCCTCCCTCATAATTTGTAGGAAAAACTTAAGTTTTATTTAGCAACTAAGATTTCATGCTCAAAATTCAAACAGCGGCAAGTTTCAAATGCTGAAGGATGAACAGAAACAGAAGAAGGAAACCCAATAAAGCCCACTGGGGCAGCGATTTTTGCAAGCCCGAAGTAGGTAGGGCTGCCTACGCTTCTAACTGAAGACTAAGACACTAGCGTCCTACGTCCAGAGATGTACCTCCGTCCTCCGAGGACAGGCAGCGGCACCGAGGTGAAGGCTGGTGCTCGCTCCTCCTCACCTGTGGATGGAGGAAAGCACAGGCAGCTGTGTGCATTCGGGCCACAGTGAGAGAAAACAGGTACATCACTGCATGAGGTCACCAAGACGTCATCAGCAAACAGGAGATACTCAGGTGTTTCCTCACAGTTAGTCAGACACTGCAACAGGGGCAAGGATCATGTCCATCAACATTTGGCACAAGATTCCTGTCTGAGTTTTGGCATAAAAATGTTAAAAGGTCGTTAACTTCACTGCACCACTATTTTTAACTGGACAGGTATCTTTGTCTCCTCTGCTTTCCACCTCCCGACTGCCTCAGGTCTTCGCTGCTGGCCAAGATGATTATTTAAATATTTCACACGGTCTCGAACAGTACAATCTGAATCTCTTCCTTTAACACTTAACAAGTAAAACAAAAATAATTGCATCAAACCTTTTCTTCTGAAACAAGAGACACACTCAGAGTTGAGAAAACAAACACAAGTTTCTGCACGCAATTTCTGTTTGCCACAGGAAACATTTTCTTCTTGTAAAGCACGGCAACTAAACCTCCACTTCTGGTAAAGTGTAGGTAGAAAAACCTACCCACCTGAAAGCGAAGACGGGGCGAGGAGGCAGCCTTTCCACCAGAGGACTTCAAAGCGCTCCCCAACTCAAACAAGAAGGTCTCAACGCTTCCAGCGGAGGTGAGCCACCACCTCCACGCCACAGCCCTGCCCTCCCCTGCCTACCCCCAGCCACCGCGTCTCCTCCTCTCCCTCCTCCGCCGGGGCTCTGCCTTCCACTGCGTGACCGCTGCGACAATCGAAGGCCCCACGCCACGAGGGACAGGGACTCTTTTTTTAAGGGATTAGGTTGCTCAAGAAGCCCAGCCCGTTGGGCTCGAAAGGACAGAAAAGAGATGCACACAGCACGAGGCACTCCGGCAACAGACACAACTTCCACGTTGTTGGGTCAGCATAAAGCAAACGACACCTCCATTTCAGCTTGTACCACTGCAATGGTCACATCCCATGCACATGGCAAAAAAAAATAGATTTGTTGTCAAATTTTAGCTTAAAAAAATCAAAACAAAACAAAAAATACCCCAACTCCTCAGCCACCTAATAGCTTTTAACAATGAAGGAACAAGAAACAATCCTAAAGAAAAGTTTATATAAGCTACCTAGCATACACCGCTACAAGTGATTGTAAGATAAACACAGAATAATTGCACCTTAATCCCCGGCTTTAAAAGACAGATCTTGTTAATGTGAAGAAGTATGCAAACTCTTTTTGTTATGCTATAAAACCTCTCCAGACTATTAAATCAGTGAAATCAGGTACTGTATGACTTAGCTCAAACGCGCAGACGCCTGCTATGCTACAGGATGCCTCACCTGTCAGTAACCACAGGAAGAGTAACTAAGCACAGGACAACCGAATCCGACTGCACCCTGGTGACGGCATCAACTTGGCCTTATCACATTTTAGCGTGCCTATCAATTGCTACATCCCGACCAAATCCCTTCCTCCTCGCCCTCGCAGAGTTGCATAGGACATCTAGCATGTTAATCATGTCTCTCAACAGACCCGGTCTTCACAGGTATCAGTGTCACAACCACAAAAGAAACAACGCGCATGGATTAAAACAGAACAACAACAACAAAAAAAAGCCACACCTCTCTTGATATCGACTCAGCCATTTCATAGCAACCCCTTCCTGAAAGACAGGGTACAGCAGGCTGAGGAACCGACCCAGCCCAGGACTTCTGTTAAGGTCACCTCTCTACCAACAGTCACAGTCAAGTGCCATCTCCGTACCCAAGGGCATATACGGTTGTGCTTAAAAAAAGAACAACGACAACAAAAAAAACCAAAACCAAACCAACCACCAAACAACTCCACACCTCTACTTTTGGCTGGGCAAGAGGGTATATTTTTTGCTCTCTGAAGACAACCTTGGAGTTTGAACTTTGCTTTCAAAGCCTCAAAGTTTTTCTCCTTTCACACAACAGGGAAGACTCCATGTCCGTATGCGTCTCCAGATACTGACAACAGAATCTAGTGAATACATCAGTCTTGCTTATTAGCTTAATGATTGCACATTCCAGCTGAGACTATACAACTAAGTAAAATTTGTCTATGAAAAAGGAGCAAGCTTGGGGTAAAATGAGTGTACCTGATACTGCAGTGAGCACTTCCCTGAAAATGTTAACATACCATTTTGGATTAGCCTAAACCTTCTAAACTTGCAATATGATGTCCTTCACCTGGAACTTTCTAAAACAAACATCTCATATTAAAACTAATCACTTCCCCCCCCAGATAAACCCTCTGTTGACAGATAATTTTGTAACATTTATGCTGTTTCCAGGAGGAAGACTTAGTTATTTTTTTTTTAAGAGGAGTAATTAATTCTCACTGACTTCCTCGCCTTGGAGCCTTCCAACCGCACACTAGAGAGGAGTCGTCTTTGCAGTGACACCTGCAGTGACTTTCTCTAAGCGCATATGCAAGCAGGCAGTGTCAAAACATGCTTCCTAAAGAGATGCCAGAGAGAAATTTTTGGCCAGAAGACATCCGTATAGGGGTTGCAGCATGAAAACTCGGGGAGGGGAGCAGCAATGCGTTTCCCTGCTCAACTGCTCCTGCTGTCGCGACGGGGCACGTGGAGCAACGGGGCAAGAAGATCTCACCTATGCTATGTCAGACTGCATTTATTAAATTGTTTCATTTACTCAAGTCGGTATTTTAGCTTTCCTAAACCTTCTT
This sequence comes from Aramus guarauna, assembly GCA_013400195.1. Classification (NCBI taxonomy): domain Eukaryota; kingdom Metazoa; phylum Chordata; class Aves; order Gruiformes; family Aramidae; genus Aramus; species Aramus guarauna. The sequence continues at coordinate 184,910 of VXBL01008491.1, read as the reverse complement.
TCACCTTCTCCTCATTGCTTTTACAAAAAATCCACAGCAACAAACGCTCTTGCCTACTCCTTCAGTTCCTGACTCTGCCCCGGCAGCAGATGCACCCTGCTGTCCTGCAGGCATCTGGGTGGAAGCATCAGCCGGGACCCGACCCTGCCCGTTGACATTACATTATATATCCAACTAGGCTTTTAAGTTGGACAGGACAGCTGCCACCTTGAAGACGACAGCATCCCTTAGGATAATTACAAGTGATCATCTGGGCTGCCCGAGACCCCTCTGATTAAGCATAAATTACAGCTGACTTGGGAAGCGTACCAAGCACCTGAGCACCCTGAAAAACATGGCCAGTGGGAGGCTGTAAGGATCCAGACACTTCATAGATCTCAAAACTACATCCGAGCATCAAGCGCTAAATCTAGCACTCGGGGGCAATGCGGATTTGTGACACTTCCAGGAGGACACTGAAGCCACGGACTAATGGATGGATTACGCTGACACATAAATATAGCGGTTTCATGGAGTAGACAAACTTTCTCCTGCCACTTCATGTACATTGCCTGGTTTTACACACTAGTTAGGAATGTTTCAAAGAGAAGCAGTGTTTCTTCTCTTGAATAAGCAAAACAATTATTTGAGCTCTAAAATTAGCCAATAGTGGATCATTAATCGCCTCTGAAACTAAACCCCCGGTTGTACAGACTGACCCACATGAGCAAATCTTTGCGGTCAGTTCAATAAGTTTCCAAGTGGCCACTAGCGTCTGCCTACATGGATCAGCTTGCCCGACCAAGGACGAGTGTTAAATTACAAGCTTTGTACTCGTGGCAAGTACGTCGATTAAATAAATAAATAAAGTTAGAGCCATTTTATTACTGGCAGCATGGCAACCCCATGCAAAAACTTCAAAACCTATTTAATTTTGAGCTCACTCTAATATTAGTTTAAAAATATCAAATCAATAACATCCTTTAATGTTTAACCAAACAGCTACATTTGTCCCTGGTTAAACTCTGCCAACACTGGAAATGAACTGGAGATTAATTTGGTTCAATGAATTTGGCTTTTAACCTAGACAGTAAAATTTACTTGTATAAAAGCTCAAATCCCAACTGGCAAAGTAAGGATGCCTTAGGGTACACTCTGGTTCTTGCCAGCACCACATATCCACCTTTACAGCTTTAAAATAAATCTGTGACTTTTCTTCTCCACATGTATAGGCATAGACCACACTTATATTACAAAAAACGAATACTGACTTGCAAGGGTTAATAACACGATGCTTGCTAACGTATAACCTCAAAACTATAGAGGACTACAAATAACCTACTTCTGCAAAACTGGAAGGGCGGGGGGCGAGGGGAGAAATCTTTTGCTCTTTGCCAAGCTAAGAGAAGCAGAAATACTGAATAACTACAAGATTCTTAAGTCCCTATATTAAACTGCACTCTCACCTTTGGCATTAACCATATCATACACTTGCTGCTATTCTAGCAAACAAGTATGTTTTTTAACAATACTTAGCTAGGCATCTTCTGTCATACTTGAGGAACTACAGAATACAATTTCTGTTTCTAAAGTCATCATCATGACAATATTGCCTTTGTTTTCCCATGCCCTAACAAGTCATGTACCATTTTCTCTTAACAACTGACTTGTACTTTAAACAAATACATTCACAGAGTGTGCAGGTGTATGTCCTGTATACACAGAGGACCGGCTTGACCAGACCCGCACCCCTGCACCTCATATGCGGTCACTGAGTAGTGATCACAAAGAGTCGAGGAGAATCCAGTCCACCAGGACGAAGAGGAGGTAAGGAGACAGAAACACATCACAGCACACTGTCGTAAACACATAGTGTTCTACGTCATCATGCGCAGCCAAGGAGATGTTTGTACCTACAAGGCTGTAAGTACTCTGCCTAGTTTTAAAGAGATGGCCAGCATCAATAACAGAAGTGAAACCAACAATTTCAATTTTTCAAGTCCTGGCCTGGTGATACCAACACTTTTTGTGTGCGGGTGTGCCCAGGCAATGCCAAGCTTAAGATGACTGAGTCATAACACCACCCTATGGGGCCAGGCTGCATAACCAGTGCTAGCCCTGGCAAACTCTTACTCATGAGAAAGTGCCTCTGAAGTCAGCAAGCCTCCTCAGATGAGTAAGAACTGCTCACTGATGTCAGTACAGATTATTCAGTGAGGGTTTTGGAGGTTTTATTTTGTAGCAGTGCGTGTGCATGTGCACATGCACGGGAGCAGACATGACTACATAAAAGCCATGAAATCATCACCAGCCTATAAGGCAGTATAGGTTACAGAGAAAAGCAGTCAGAAAGTGAGATAAGTGACCCTATGCTGTGACCTTGAGGCAGCAATAACCTCAGCATAGGCTGTACCTACCTACACCAGGACTAAACAGGACTCAGGGACTACAGGGTTGAAGTAAAATACACAGAGGCACAAGATATATGCCATTAGTATCTCTCCTGCTGGCTCACTCCCCTTCCATCCCGCTAGACTTTCTATGCCCCAGTGCGTATTTAGCACACCGAATGCTAACCTCTGGTCTCATGTATGCTGATGTAAGTTTAAATTAACATGAATGAAGTCAGTGGAGAAACACCAATGACATTCAGAGTATCTGAGCAAGGTTAGGCTCTGGGGTCAAGTTGATACAAGGTCCTAAAGTGATGGAATTTGTATCATTTTCTGACCAGTGTCTAGAAGAAATTACAAAGCCATTTACAGGTCCATGGGATACAGCACCACTTTACTCCCCAGCTGCACTGCTCGGAAAATACATAAAAGTGAGCTTTGTATCTGTGCATATTCACTATGCCACACAGCTCTTACTAATCAGCTGAATTACCAAAACCAAAAAGTTGTCATTGCTGTTTGCAAAAGCAGAGTATCTCTGCAGTGGAGGAAAACTGCCTAAATAATACTTTACCCCACAGGCGAGTGCTGTACCCATATGAGCACACTCATGCTACACGGCATGCCAAACTTCTTCCTCCTTGGGTGCTCTCATCTCTTGTGCAACTTTTCACTACTGCCCCTCTGCAAAAGATAGAAAGATTGCTAACAAACAGGTGAACCACCCTTATTTTTCCAGGTAGCCGGCAGGTTAATTTCTGTGACGACCCGGGTGCGCTGGCATTGACCACGTTCCTATGCACCCACGGAGCAATGCGGAACCGGAGCCCCACGGTGATGTTTTCCTGCAAGCCTGGGGCAGGAGTGGTCCCCGCACAGACATCAAATTTTTGCCTCGTATTGTAGATACACATTCAAACCCCAGCTGAGGATCAAATGCTGAAGTTGGCTTCCCCCCTTCTCTAGTAAAATGCACGGTAAATCCAAATCTAATAACATTATTGTGAAGAGGGTTGTGATAATTAACAGGCATTTATTAGCATTTAATTTGACAGCAGATATGCTTTGAAGAATTTTAATGACCCATTAATGGATCCATACAACCACATGTACACAGTGAAGATACAATCAAGTCCAGGGACCGATTCTTACTATGTGTTTGTACACCTCCCAGAACAACAGCAACAGATCATCATTGCTACTGGGTGCTGCCGTCTGACAACGGCTATAATTATACTGTCCTGATAAATCATAATCTTTTGTAAGCCTAAACCACTGACTCTGCGTCAGATAAAAACAGATGCCCGGCGTGTTCTCACACACCTTTACCTGATCATCATGTTGTGGTTTGACTTAAAAGAACGACTACTGGCAAAAGGAACTAACACCACTACAGAAGTCTGGAAAAGTAACTGCTGCATGTCCTCATTTTATCTCCTTTATAATGCTTAAAACATTAAGTTACTACTTCTTTTTAAGAGACCAGAAACATTACACCCAGCACATTCTTTGTAAAATTAATCAGAGTTAAGGTCGTAGCAGTAAAAGTCACGTCTAGAAAATGTGCTTTCAGGACAGATTCATGAGTAGTCACAGAGAAGACGGGGGATGAACAACAGACTTCCTAAGTGCTTTTTTTGTTGTTTTTTTTTTTTTAATGTCTGGTTTTGCTGACACGCATCTTTCACAAATCTAGCTAGTCTTAACAAATTCTATTCATTCACAGCAATTTCTTTGTTTTCTTTTTTAAGACAGTTTGCTGCCAGTGCTAAAAATTAATCAGTTTTAGGTGGCTGTCAGCGTCCCGCCTGCCACCCTCCCAGTCCTCCCATGCCAAAAGCCCAGTTTCTCAGCAGAGCCCCATCCTTCTCATGGGCCCCTTGCAACATTCGGATGTTCCCATTTTCATCCTGAACGCAAACCTGCTCCACTTCATATTCCTCCTCCAAAAACTCTCATGCTCAACATGCCACATCCACCCACTCATCTCTAGTCTCCTCCACCTTCAGGTTTTGAAGGCTGACACCTGCTCAAGTTCAGAAGCACGCAGCAGCAGGGAAACCAGGACTGCAGAGCAAAGCAGATCCGGGGGACAAGAGGCAGGAAAAGGGTCTATGATGAACAGTGATTTGTGCAGTGGGAACCAAGTCTTAAGTCCCTTAAAGTAACCACACAAAAGAAAGATGCAGTTACTTCATGCACATGCAAACACACGTGGTTGGCCAAACTCCTCTTGTCCTTCTGCTTAACATCTCTCCATAACCCCCAGGACCTCTGGTGACGGAGCAGGACCGCACATGCTAGGCACCAGATAAACACCAGTTATCTTCATATCCTGCTCCTACACAGCTCTGCACGCTCCCTGTCTCCTTCTTGTGTTGCTGAGGGATGGCAGAGACCACCCAGCAAGCCAGTGCCATGGGAACTTAAACAAGATCTCAGTTAGACCATGTTAACCCATCCCAGACAGCGACAACCAGCAAATCTGTAAAGGGACACGACAACTAGAAGAGCTCCAGCTGCCACCTCAGCCCCACCACTCATGAAGAAAAGGATCACCAAGGGGCAATGTGTTACTACCCTAACACAGATAGCCCCAGGTTCCTGCCATGGTGATTTCCAATGAAACAAAGAACAAAGACACCCACCAACAGAAGCTCAGTGTCCCCAGCTGGGACACTGGAGACTGGTTCTCTGCCTTCAGCCACTTTCCTGGACATTCATGGCTCCTTTAAACACCCATTTTCTTCCCTCTTATTTCTGTATGGTCTTGTTACACCCTCCTTTCCTTTAAGGCTGTGTTCAGCTCCTCACACCCTGCCTTTCCCTCTCCTCCAGCTTTTGCTGCAGCTGCTGCCCACACCAGCTCCTCATTGCCTCTGCGGAGACCGACGCTGATGCCAGCCATGAAACGGCTGAGACATCTTTACAAGTCAACCAGCTCACCTTGGCACAGCTCTGTTATCCCCAACGCATGGTGTAAACCTTGTGGGTGGAATTACACAAAGAGTAATTCTGTGTATCTGGTCTTCAGTAAACTTCATAGAACCACTGTAAGACTCCATGAGAAAACTCTTGAGTTATACTAGTCAAAATCCACTACACCCTAGCAGCATGGAAGTAGAGATGACTGTGTGATTTTTCATGTATTTTTTCCACATTCACATACCCCTATACCTACATAGATATTTTCTTTTTAAAAGGCTAATGAGAAGATTCAAACTGAAAATTTCATTTTGCATATTAGAATGAGAAACTGGGATTTCAGCCCTTCAAATAATGTTCTCTTCTCCAAAGTGTAAAATACACTAAACAAAGCAGAATAAACCGGGTTTGTAAGAACAACAAAAATCTGTTTCACGTCTAGCATCTTCTTAAGCTGTCAGACTCACACTTCTGATCCTCTCATCCTTTTTCTTAAATGTTGGAGAGAGTTCAGTCTAGGAGAGAGCGCATCCTCTTCTATGGGGATAATAGAGGACCGAGATTCTCCTGAGCGATGGGTGGGTTTTTTTCCTGTGCCGGGGAAGAAGCACCAACTCTGACAGCAGCGTTCCCGGACCCTACTGAGCCAGCAGGACCACAGAAGGGTCCCTACATGCTGCAGAGTAACCTGCGCTGGTCTACAAAACAACCTGGAACAGAGAGGACTCGAACCAAACTTCAGACAAACTTCTGGATCCTGCCACTGCCCTGGGCTGCTCATCTTTCACCACGTCCATTACGCTCTGTCTCCCATCTCTCATCCTCCGGGAGCACAAAACTCATGCACGGAAGAGCCAAGTTAAGGGGATAACTATCTGTCTTCCTCTCCAGCCTGGTGATACAAGCCTTGACCCCTGGACACCAGTCCCAGAGCCTGCAGGAGGCTTGGACAAGCTTTTTGCAAGGGGAGAAGAGAATGGTAAGGAATTGGCCAGATTTCTTACATCTCAAGGACCCCATCTCCTTCCCTTTCCTCAGCCTGCCAGACTGGCCAGTCCCCAGCGGGTTTCTCTTTAGCTAATATCTTCCATTCCTCTTTCAGACCACTTCAGCATTTATCTTCTCAAACCTTTCTATTCTCCCCCTTATTTTCTTTCAGAGCTAAGGAAGCGAAAACATTTACGAGTCTCCCCACCAATCTTCTCCAGTGCTCCAGATCTAGCTAAAAAGTTGCAGAAATCTGCTTCACCTGCCACTTCGTTGCAGTTCACTTGGCAAGTACTGAAAAGCCAATAAATGTCACTAGATTATCTCAAGCTATACACCAGGACATGGTAGCAAAGGGTGTGAAAGCCACAGCGTCTCCTGAGATAGTGGAAGATAAGAGCAGTATCTGAAGGACTCCATCGTGGCTCTCATCTTTTACGAGGACTCAGAGGGGATGCCCCGGTTCGCAATTCCACGCCTAGCTCAGAGACGAACGTGTGACCCGCAAGATACAGGTGGGAGTTAGAAGATTTTGTTACGCAGGGGTACACACGAAGACAGTTTGTTTGCAGGTTAGAACAGGACACACAGAAGCCATCAGTCTACTGCATAGCCTGCACGTCATGTACAGTATTGTGACTAAAAAAAATGCCCGAGGCTCTGCACTGAAACAGTAGGAGACGTAACAGCAGACAATTCGGCAACAGGCACTTAAAATTTCGTGCTTAGTGGCCTGCATGAATCTCATAGATTACCTTACTGCTTTCACTGTGTTTTTCAGACTTTTAACAAGCCAGGCCACCCCTTTACAACACCCCGGCTCCTTAGACATCCACATCTGGGGCCAAAGGCTGCCCACAGTCTAGAAGACACTTTTGAGCTCCAGACACCCTACTTTTAAGTGCATGAAACTCTGAAGTCAAGTATTAGCAATCCTTGCATTTTGCACTGCTTACTTTTGTGATACAAATACGTGGCAAACTATAATCCCTAATCAACCTAGAAAATAAATGACTGATAAACCAATCTGCTTGTAACCCCATTAACAGATTCTGGCTTCAGTATCAACAGGGTAATTTGCTGAGACTATTTTTAATCCTGACTGCTAAACCATTAATCCCACAATTTCCACATAGTATTCCCCCCCCCCTCTAAATTCACCCAAGGTTACCAACAATTTTGCAACTCATTAAAGACCAGATAAATAAATAACATTTGCAAATATACACCTCCTGGCACTGGAGAACTAAGAGACTCCGGTTACTCAGCTGATCCCGTTAAAGCCATTACTTTCTAATTGGAAGGAGTCATTCAGCAGCAAAGCTGTGTGTCTGGCACGTCACTTGACACCTAGTATGTACCGTTCATGATAAGATGAACTCTCCAATATGCTTGCCACAATGAGAGGACATGGGTTATTTCATCATACTACCAATAGTCATAGCTCTCTGCACTAAAATCTGTCCAAATTTAATGGGACTGAGGTTACCAACAGAAGTGGTCATGTTTTCTCAAACCGGCATTAAACCATTCTCCAAGTATCATTATTAATGTCAATATAAATTATGCATTGAAGATGACAGCATTCATTACAGAGGTAAAATTTATCTGGGGGGAAAAGAAAAAAAAAAAAAAAGAGACAAACAGAACAAATCTAATTAAAGTAAGTATTTATAGATTTCTTACAGCTTTTCTCAGTAGTGCTGAAAACACTTCTCTAGAAATGGTCTAAAATAAGCATTCACAGAGTCATTAAAAACAGTACCAAGAAAGTATTGTGTTAATCAGCTAAAGGTACAGTTATACACAGGATGTTGCAAAGGGGTTGACGTGATAACACACGAGACTGGTAGTTTATCCAAGGATGTATCAACGTGCTAGCACAACAATCTGGAAGACAGACCCTTGGTTTCATGTAAGCAGCTACACACAGGAGGAAAAGCTGTATTTAGTGTTGGAAGGGTGGTGTTTAATGTTCCTTTCAACTTCTATAAATTACAGCATTAGCCATTTCTAATTGGGATACATTAGTATTCAAATACCACACTGAAATTAGAAGCTTAGCAGTTTTTTGGTACGCTTATAGACACTTCACACAAACACGTGAATAACCTTGTTGAAGTATTTTTGTGTTCCAAGGTTAAAAGAAACAACTTTAAGAGACAGATGGTGAGCAACTGGTACCTCACCGAGGAGTGCCCCCGACTTTTGGAAGTTCTCGCACGACGCACCGTATGGGGCGAACTCACTCCTCTTTACTGCGCGCCTCGGGACGCCCGAGCAGAGCCCCGTCTCCTGAATCCCTGAAGATACACACAGCTAGGATGGCACGGGGGAAAGCAAGCCTAAAAAGCCAACTCCCAGGGGCTCCAAATCCAAAGGGAAAATAAGAGACCTTATTTCCCCTAATTGTTTAAGCCAATCCTTAAGCTGCTGCCCGACTGATGGTTTTATCGTACCGGGTGTACCAGCTCACCGATGCAGGTGCCTCACAGTCTACCGCGAGGGAAGCCAGAACGCATCCATTAAAACAGACAACTAAGCAACCTCTGTGCAAAGACGGGGGCGGCGGGGGTGGGGGGGTAGAAAGTCTTTCCAAGCACATCCTTAACCATCAAAGGAGCAGCTCTAGTTTCAGCCGGCAGAGACCGTAACACCTCGCCTCGCGATCCTTTTACAACGCACTGTGTCACTGGCTATTGTTCATAACTCTTCCCGCAAATCATTTCAACATTCAGAGCCCCACTATTTCTTAAGGAAATTCAGAAGGGAATAAATAAATAAATAAATCGCTTACTCATGAACCTGGTATCATTGTAACAATAAGGCAAAACAGCTAAAGACACAGTTACATTGCACAATCCTAAATGCATCATTTGTTGTACTAGATTTCAGAAGAAGAACATTCTGAAACACTAAAATAAATCAGAGCATAAATGTGACTTGTTGTCAGCTCATACAATATGGGTTAAATGCTACCATATGGTGAGTGCACACACGTTACCCTTTTGAAAACAAAGAACATGGCTAATTTCTTTCCCAAATCTATTTTTAAATAAACAAACGTGATTATTTTAAAACAAGGCTACAATGGTGACTAAAACCACCTCAATTTCCTCCAGTCTCTATCTCTTTACTGAGTACTAATGCCACTTCGCTGCTCGTCATCTTCTTTAAAAAGACAAGGAAAAATTACTATTAAGTCAGCTTTATCCCTGCAATAAACCAATACGAGCGTTTCCATGCAGTGCAAAAACAGTGACAAGTCAACTCACCGTTCTTCCTTTATTTTACCTGCTGGAAAAAGCAGCGCACGCATCTGTGCGTGTGTGTGTGCGTGTGTGTGTGTGTGTGCAATACGTTAAAACTCACTGACACATGATCCGATTTTCAGTAAGCACTCCCAACAGGACCAGCCCGACAGACTGAGCTCTGGTTTTCTCTGCACCCCCCCAGTCATGTACGCTCCCAACCAAAAAGAACAAAACAGAAAAAAAAAAGGGGGGGGGGACGGGGGACGGACGACACATGACCAAAGTAAACATGTATGAAATACACGCAGGGTAGCTGGAGCGGATGCTATTGGTTTGAAAATTGTCTGTCTAGACTCTGTGCTGAGTATTTGTTTTTTATCATCATACTATAAATGAAACATGTCAGGAGTCTAAAAATAGCTACAAATTGTAATTACATATGCTTTGTAGTTTCTGTTTTACTTTGAAAAGAAGATTAAAAGCTAGATCGTTTTAGAAACTGGTCTTAAAGATTTGGGGAGCCACAAAATTATTCTACTTTGCAATTTGGAGTACGCTGCTGGAAAACATTTCCTTTGGGACGTAAGCACGAAGGCCCCAACACGGTGAAGCAAGCTCCCAACGCCGTACAGCAAGACGGCAAGAAAGGGAGAAGAGTAGACAGAGAGAGAAAAAAAAAAAGTAATTTCTTAGAGATTCTAAGAGCGCCCTGATTACGGATGTAATACTATAAGCTTTAATTAGGAGCTAAGTGCTGTGTGCTAAATTCATCCACACACAGAGCCCTGTAAATTCAGTCACTCTACTAAAGTTACCATGGGTTTACGACGACTGTACAAGAGCAACGCCTGGCCTTTGGCTTCTGTAACAGCCCGTAATGAAATGTGGATTTCGTTGAGCGAGCGTTAAGCTACGCAATATCCTGCTGATACAAATTAAATTCTTTTCCGTAAGCGTTCACTTTAATGAAAGGTTAGCAAAAATGGATTTTAAGTAGTCATCAGAACGTAAATGGTTTTGAATTCAGAGTAAAAAACCCTCTGTTCCTCCACGACGTAAGACTTACAACAGCTTAGACCAGCGTCTTCGTCCCTGCAACAGGCACGATTCGCAATGTTGGCTCGCAACTCGGGAGCGGGAAACAGACAAATGATCTTAGAGCAGCCATGTGCTACTGCTACAGAATACCTGCTCAAACTTATTAGGCAAGAAATAGTTTGGCAGGAACTTAAGAGATGCAAGCGTTGTCCATCCGCGCACTAATTTAATCTCAGAACATACGCTTAATGCCCCGAGTCCGTTTGCATAAGCGCTGTTGCTGTAATACAGTTTCAGGAACGCAAGGAGAAACTGCTAGCATGAAGCGTGTAACAATGCTGATGGGCCTCTACAGATAACCAAGATGTAAACAACATCAAAAAAAAAAAAAAAAAAGAAAGAATAACTGACATTGAGTAATCATCGCATCAGAAAAAAAAACCCACAGAGCTCCTTGGCTTCAAATAGCAAAGCAGGTTCAGCAGATCAAGAGACTGAACATTTGCTGACTAACACTTAGGTAATGAAAGTAAACATTCGCAATGAAGTCGTCATCCTCACGAAAGCCATGGCAATGTTAACTACCTGGCCCACAATCCACCAGCATGTTTTAATGCAGGCTCCCTAACACAGTATTTACTAGAATTGCTCCTGCTGGAAAAGGAAAGGAAGTCTCATTTACTTTTAACGCGGCAGTGACAATCAGAAAGACTTCACAAATAGCAGTATTTCCTAACTCCCAAGTGCCGTACGGATGACGCCCAGAGTTACTGTGCAGTGACAGTGGGTAACTCGAAAACAGAATTCTGCCTTCAGTGACTGAGTCAGAACAGCTTTATCCTAGCGCTGAAGTGTATAAACATTTGCAGCATGTAAGATGTTTGCTTTGAAAAAGCAATGTTGCTCCAAGGTTCAAATATTTATATTGCAGATATCTAATCAAATCAATGTGACTTTTTTTTTTTTTTTAAATCTGTTTTTTTTGCCATGCAGTGATTAATTATCTGGCTTAAGTTTATGGCTGCAGAAAAAGAAACAAAACCAAAACAAACCAGAAATTTAAAAAAAAAAAAAAGTGTAGTAAGTTTTAGATGATTAACTGCCGATATTGTTAAGGATCTCAGACTCACATAGGGAAACTGTAATTCCACCCAGAGAAAGCCTCATGCGACTCCCGGCAGCAGTCGCTGGGAGTGCCAGGCGTGCTTATTAGGGGACAGCACTGGGCTCACAAGCAACAAGTCAATTTATAGGAGGGTCGTGCGCGCTCTCACTCAACTGAGGAACGTCACACAGCTATGAAAACCAGCAGTTGTCCATTTCCCCTTTCTGCACAGAAATCTAATGCCCAGGCTTAAAAAGTATGTACCTACAAATTCATACTTGTGTCTCAAAAACTTAAACAGGCACATTTTACTTGTAAAATCTGCAAGCTCGGACAAGTTGATTCCTGTGAAATGCAATCACTTTGTATTTCAGCTTTCTATTTTGATGACTTTAAGAATACAGTCCAACCCAGCTTTCCGGTTTGAGTACACATATACAGACTTCATCACGCGTCTCACAAAAGCGTATGCGTAGGCTCATTTTGCGTACTGTACGTAATCCCAAAGAAGTCCCTGGAAGTACTTGGCATGAATTTAAGCCTTCACAGAAGTGAGGTCTTTCAAAGCTGACAGGTTTTGGATCATACTAAATATAGATCCCCCCATTAGGTGGGATTTCAGTACAGAAGTTGCCAGCTAAGATCATAGCTAACTATAGATAACTGTTGAAGTCACCTGCACGCAAAGACCTTTAAAAGAAAATCAGAATAAACAGGTTGCCCAAAGTTTGCAAGAGTTGGCGACTACATCATTCATCTGATGAGGCTCTTCCAGGCTGCCCCCTCCGGTACCAGCTACACAAGCACCCCCAGCAAAGTGCATTTTGAAGGGTACTCATTTTTCAGTCAACTGAAGCCCACGTCCCTGCTTCCGAAGTAGATCTGTAAAGACATAAACATCTTCGTTTGCTAAAACGAGGAATGGCTGAACCTACAGGCAGTTGAACAGGCAGATGGCATAATCGTTTTCACCCCTTCAATGAGCACTTCTGTATTGACAATTGCTATTATTAAATCTTGGTGACAGCACGATACTATGACCAACTATAAAAACATACGATGAACCTAATTTTTAAAGCAAAGACATTAGTCACTGTCACAGGAAAACTTTAATCTACCAAAGTTGAACGTCACTGCTGCTGCTCCATGCCAGCCAGCCACGCTGTTACCGAGGTCCCTCGCAAGTAACAGCTGGCAGCTTTCACCTTAGTGATGTGAACTGTTTTCTTTTCTACGACGCAGAGTAGTCGTCGTTCACGCTCACAGAGGGACGGTACGCAGCTCTCGATGCATATTGTTTCAGTCGAGTAACAGCAATTTAGAAGGTTGTGCTGAGCTTAGGTAGGAGCCGCGCTAACAAATACCACTCCTCTCTCTGTATCTGTTTCGGATACCCTTCTGTCAAGTCATTCCTCAGGACAATGTTATTTTCTCTTTTCTTCTTTTGTAAGCACTATCTTTGCATATTAAACTAACAGTTTAGAGGGTGGTTATAATACCCTATTGTTCACACAGACCACACAGTACTTATCGCTAACTAGATGTCACTTCAACATCACTCAGTTTTATAGGAACTAAACGCTTGAAAACACATCCCAGGCAACAGCTATCAGAGATAACTGAAAAACATTTTGCACCAGGAGCTAGTGAAGGTGCGCACCATGCCAGTAACACAAATCACTTTATTGTACAGAGCTCATTCAAGACAGCTATGGCACCTACTCTTGTGAAACTAAAGATGTCTCCTAGCATAACTGCATGATAACACTAATTACACCACAGGTGCTCCTACACGACTTCAGATTCCTGTTTTACTGGGGGAAAAAGCTCCCAAAACCACCGCGGCCCACCCCTCCTCACCACCCAGTGGGGGACAAGATGGGAGTGCGCAGAGTAGCACACGACCACGGCGGCCGGCCGCAGGTTTGCTGTGACAGAGCTGAAGGACATGCTGGCGGGAAACAAAAGCAGCAGCACTCACCGAGAGACAACTCGTCGTCCCAGCCAGCCGCCGCAGACAAAACTACAGGAGCAAAACTCCCAAAATACCCCCTGCTTCAATGAAACCTTTGCTCCCATCACCACCACCCCTCCCTGGCACTGCTCTCCCCCTCCAAAACACCCAACACCTCTTGCAATACAATTATTTTTGGCCTGCTAATAGCAGCCAGCCTAGGGGGAGAGAGCAGGGGCCCTCACTGGAGGAGCAGGCGTGCCGCTGCACCCAGTGCCCGCCAGCACCCACACCCATCCGTGGGGCACTGCCCCAGCACTGCACACACACAGGAGTACACACGTGCACTTGCCTCAACGCAGCAGCCCCCCACCCCTGCACACCTGCACCCATGCGATTCCCATCCTGGTGTGCCCCCCATACCCAGCCCCCCCATACCCAGCAGGACTTGCAGGCACACACATCTGGCCCACATGCAGCGATGCAACATAGCCCATCCCTGGCCCTGCATGCGTGTGCACACACACACTCACCTGTCCCGCTTGCAGCGACTCCCCCCAGCCCCATGTGCACCTGCCCTGCACGCAACAGCTTGCCCCCCAGCACGTACATACACACGTCCCCCTTGGCCTCCTCCACACCCCCCCTGCGGGGCTGAGGGGGAGATACAGGGGAAGCAGCTGCAGGTCGCTGCCTTCCCTGAGGGTCAGCATCCTCCCGCTTGGTCCCCTCCAGGACACGCGGGGCCTTAAGGCACCACGGGACAGCAACAGTCAAAAATTGAGACACGCACACCCTGCAAAATAAAACTCTCAGCTATCAACCCACCCGCATGCACAGGGAGGGGGTATAAAGGAAATCTGACAGAAGAGCTTGAAAAACACACCCACCCCCCAACCAACCCATTTTATGCCATTCAGTGTCTGCGTAAAATTATGCCTTTTTTTTTTTGGGGGGGTGGGGGGGGAAGAAGCCAACCAAATACACGGTTGCCAAGTCGAGTTAATGAAAAACCCTTTGGCTGTTAACTCATTTAGTGCAGCAAGCATGAAATAAAGTCCGTGGCACGGGGCCAAAGCGCAGCGGCCCTTTGCCGGGCAGGCTTCTGGGACCTCTCCCCGACTGCCGAGGAGCCAGTGGAGAGCAGGGCAGCCAGCCCACAATTTTGAAGAGCTGCAACCTTCCTCTAGAAATCAGTGAATCCTCCTCCAAAAAAAAAATAATTAAGAAATAAAATTATCGATGGCACCACCAGGCCCAAGGAGACTTTTCGTAAGGGCACTTTTGCATCCGCTTCCGAAAAAANAGGAGGAGGAGGAAGAGGCGAGAGTTGCGCCTCTCCCCAAAAAGGGGACTTTGACCTCGCACCGCTCTCCAGCGGATTCCGAATTACATATTTTTGTCACAGTTCGGATCCTAACGCACGTCGGCACAGCGTCTAATTTATGAACTCATCAGCCTAATTTCATTATTTAATCATGCGCCCAGCAATCGTGTTTCCTTAAGAAAGGACTGACCTATTTTTGGCTGGAGATAAACGATCATGTTAACAGATGTTAATCTTGTAATCTGTTTTTCCTGTAAGCACTNAAAAAAAAAATAATTAAGAAATAAAATTATCGATGGCACCACCAGGCCCAAGGAGACTTTTCGTAAGGGCACTTTTGCATCCGCTTCCGAAAAAAACCAAACCAGAAGCCCAACCCCACCGCCGCGAGGGGATATACACAACGAGGCAGGGCGGAGGACGCGCACAGCACCGGGGCAGGGTGGCGGCACCATCCCGGCCCGGCAGCTCCTCGTCCCACCTCGCCGCGCCCCGNAAAAAAAAAAAAAATCTCGCAATGCTTTCAAAGACATTAAATCTTTTTCACTTTATAAATGCTGATTTGTTCTGCCTCAACTCCCACAGGCTTTTATTTGCATTTCAAATTCCACAGGTTACACCAGTCGTCTTTTCAGAAAATGTAAACCAACAATAAAGCAGCAAATGGGGGGGGGGGGGGGGGGGCCCACATACNAGAAAGGACTGACCTATTTTTGGCTGGAGATAAACGATCATGTTAACAGATGTTAATCTTGTAATCTGTTTTTCCTGTAAGCACTTCGCATACCCACGTTTCAGACATTAAAAAAAAAAAAATAAAAATCTTTCCCGAACGACTTGACGTCACGATTCAGTTCTTATTAAAAAAAAAAAAAATCTCGCAATGCTTTCAAAGACATTAAATTTTTTTCACTTTATAAATGCTGATTTGTTCTGCCTCAACTCCCACAGGCTTTTATTTGCATTTCAAATTCCACAGGTTACACCAGTCGTCTTTTCAGAAAACGTAAACCAACAATAAAGCAGCAAATGGGGGGG
>VXBL01008491.1:135886-160940 GCA_013400195.1 Aramus guarauna | reverse complement strand
CCCATTCTATTCCCGCTTGGGAATTGTTTGCAGAATGACCCAACTAAAGCAGCTCCCTACGTGGGTGCCTTGTTCGGGAATAAGCAGCACTTTTATTCTAAAACACTTCTCTCGCTTCCTGAGGAGATGAACAGGCTAGTTGGGAGATATTTCTTCGTTTTGAATGTTGTTCTTGTGGAGCGATACCTTCTATTTACGTTTTCATTTGCTTCTCTGGCAAAAGTGGCGATGTGCTCGCTCGGTAAAGCAGTTATCACATACCCCAGCAACTCCTAGATTCCTTCTGCTGCGCAAAAGATTCCCCAGTACTGTTTTTATTGCAAAGGATCCCATTAATATCAACGGTGCAAGCATCCTGTTAGCTCCTTTATATAATAAAAGGGGGGGGGGGCTTTATATAATAAAGGGGCTTTATATAAAAAAAGGGTTACGCTTAATAAAGTCAAATGCGGTAGATCCGCTCTTCACATCGCTAGTGCGACAATGTTCTCGTAATACAAGATGTATCGCTAGTCACACTTTTATTGCTATGAAGTATGTTGCTGTGTAATACCCCACATATTTTTTCCCTAAGACATTAGAACGTTTCGTGCCAAATTCCTCTATCATCTAAGGAGTCCAGGATCCCATTTATTTTGGTGGGACTTGGTGTAATACAAATATTACATTGCAAAATAAGTGCGGTAACGACGCTGCCAAAAACGCTCGCAGAATGATGCTGTCCAAGCCAGTGTTTTGTCTCTCCGGAGAAGAAGGATGCATACGAGTGTGTAGTGGCTACTCCATTTGGTGTGCCTGCGTAGTCGGAAAAGTTTCTGTTTGTTTGTTTGCTTGTTTGTTTTACAGAAGTAAAGGATTTGGGGTCCCCCTTTGGGGCTCAACTCTCTGAAGTTAGGTAGAACTGACCTAACCCATGCGTCCGTACTTCTGCAGTCCATAGGAGAGACAGCATAAGTCATAAATGGGAAGAAGGGGTCAAGGGACTGTGAAGACAGACACCCCAACCGTCGTGATGGTGGTCCCAGTGCCAAGTCCATGTGAGGTCAGCGACTGGAAGCTGCTGTGAAGAGCCGAACATGAACCCGTGCTCCCCCCGCCCCGCGGCCCTCAGCTGTAAGCACTGGAGACGGGCGACTGGTGAGATCTCAGCCAGGAGGTGGGGAGCGGCTCTGCCCTGGGACCTGGGGCAGAGCTGGCTGGTTTCGCAGAGCCCTGCCCACCGCCCGGCTCCACATCTGCTCCTGAAACCCGCTCCGTTCCCACCTCTGCCTCCTGGAGGAGGAGGCAACGTGGCGGAGCATTAACCGCACCTTAGCACGCTCCTAATTTCAGCGCGGCCCTTTCCGACTGAAGGAAAGTGAGCACAAGTGCTTCTGCGAGGAGCATGCAACCACGTCAGCTTTACTTTCAAGAGTTTTGTACGCAGACTCCTCACCGCTCTGCTGCAGGGCAGGCGTAGTAGCCATAATCTGGTTATAAAAAAAAGTGCCGGTGAATGGGGTATTTGCATGAATGACCTCATTTTTCACTTGCTCACTAGAACACTTTTAAAAGGAAGTATTTGCTTGGTTGGTAGCCAAGTGTTTTCTCTTTGACTACCAAATGTGCTTAGTCCATATTAAGGGTAAAATTCTTTCCAAAGTTCACTGGTGATTTCCAGACCCTGTAAGATTTGCACACGAAAGAGTGACAGCAACATTCTTATTTAATCATTTCCCACCATATTTCAAAAAAATGTGATTTTCCAGATCCTCCTGACTTCCAAACGCAAAGTGGAAAATGTCCAAAAAAGGCATTACTTCATTTAATGCCATTTATTTAGCACACATAGGATCCTACTGGCCTTCTGCTTTATCAAAAGCGAGGGGATGTGTGACTAGTTTATAGAGCCTACAGTTTCTGCTTATCTGGACTCGCATAAGTGCATTCAGCAGCTTCCTCAGTTGTACAGTTAATGGGAAATTCTGTGAGTTTTACACTTAAACTTAGTCCGAGATATGAATAGAAGAATGTAACCATCAAAGCTATGGCAGAGTCCTCCACTCCCTGACCTTTGGGCCCATAAACTCATGAATGAGTTACATTCATCCACATATTAGCGCCTTTTTTTTTTTTTTTTTTTGCAAAATGGGTTTAGAACTCAACTACTAATCCAAGTCGAATTTCACACGAGCTGTTCACGAGTAGATACTCAGTCTTTACCGAGGGTTGTTAAGACTTGTCCTCTTTTCACCTCACGCAGCTGAGGTCCCAGCGCAGGGGCAAGGCTGGTGGAAGAGCCCGCTGCCGAGCAGAGGAGCGAGAAGAAGGAGCACACCACCCGGCAGAGCTCCTGCGGATGAGCTGGATCCCAGGAGGTGGCTGGGCGGCTGCGGCTGCATCTGCACCTACCTGCCCGCGGTACGGCGTGCCCCCCCCACGGTCCCCTCTCCCCGCGCATCGCCTGCAGCCTGCCGCGGCGCGGGATGCAGGAATAGCGCGTCTCTCCCCTGCTCGCAAGGGGTCTGGGTCTGACCCCTGCTGCGGCCGTATGTACCGGGTTTTGGGGGGACGCTCCACTCGCTGCACAAGCCAGCTTTTCTCTCTGAGCCTCATTTTTTATAGCTGCAAAATGGGTCAGTACTTTTAGAGAGCTGCGCTCACGACTGCCGTAACGAAATACCCTGAGACCTTTTCTGACCCCGGCGCAGGTCGTGCGTGGTACCTGTGCTTGGACCTGTGTTTTGGCATTTTTACCTAACACAGAGCGCAGCGAGGGTTAAATCCGTTCAGCAATCTCTGCCGAAGCGTTTTTTGCACCTTCCTTGAGTTGGCTGTGCAATCAGAGAGAGGCAGTCGCACAGCTGAAAGAGAATAAATATACTTTGAATAGAACAGAAAATCTGTCCCAAAGGCAAGCCAGAGGAAAAAAAAAAAAACCAACAGGGTCTAATGGCAATCCAGTATGGGTTAATTTGGTTTCTCTCAGTACGCCAAGGTGGTACATCAGGAAAGCGTAAGCCGAGAAGTGCCCACTCAGATAAAGACCTCTAGGATAAAAATAGCCTTGTCAATATAAAGTGAATAGGAACCAAGAGATTCAATGGACCGATTTAATTATATTTAGAGGCTTTTTCAGTGAAAAGTTAAACTTTTGTTTGTGTTCATTGTGTTCAGATTTGGGAAGTGAATAAACAGTGCCTGAAAGTGAAAAAAAAAAGAAAAAAAGAAGATATTCCTCAGCCCTGATTGATAAGATTTAATTTTGTTGTTTGTTTTGGTGTTTTTTTGGTGTTTTTTTTTTTTTTTAAATACCACCCAGACACACCTGTGTGCCAAGTTTCAACCTGATGCAGTTCGATACAGGTGAGATGTTAAACCCTGAAGACCAAGTTAACAATGGCAACAGTGACAGACTGTTCACAGAGGTAAGGGGTAGGGGCTGCCATGATAGCGGTGAGTTACGGGTTTTTCACAGCGTAGTGGGACAGCTGATAAACCCTGAACCAGCCTGCTGCCTGCCTTTAATTTGCCCGTAGTTTGTTTAGCCAGCACGGCTCTAGGAGTGACCTTGTGTTTACTCATTAATTCTGCGAGTCACTTCACGGGGAATTAAAGCAGCAAAGGCACTAGAAGATTTTTAATATCAAGAGCGTTTTGCCTCATTTCTTCATTGTCTTTGTAATTTAAATATCCTGTTGTGTAAGCCTAAAGGCAGGAAGTGAGCTATACAAACCCTTACAATAACAGTATTAGGTTGCAGATAAGCCCATGTGCTCAGTGGTGTCGGGTATTTTTTTTTTTTTCTTTCCCAGGGTAATATAAGTTTTGCAAATGCTAGAAGAGATTATGTTTTCTCTTAGGAACGCATTTAAAATCTTTCAAAACGAGCTTTGTCTGTTACACACACAAAAATACTCTCCCGATAACAAAAAATGACTTTGGCCCGCAATGCCAGGCTTTAATTATTCAGCTTCGCGCTGTATTTGTGTTTCTGCCGTGAAACCCAAACCTTTTCAGCGGGCAGGGACAGGGTGGTGGGGTAGGTGCCTACCTATCCTCCCTCCCGTTCTTTTCTCTCCGACTCAGCACTGTTTTAATGCAAATCAAACCCTTGGTGCGTAGGTAGTTAGCCCAGATGCCCTTACACTTCGTGCACCTGGCAGGCAGCTTTCCTGCTTGAGGCGGCTGCTGAACCGGGTGGTTTCCTCTCGTGGCGATCACGTTTGGCTCTCTGCAGTGAAAGACAACAAGAACTTCTTTACAGGTGATAAGCACAAGTTTTTTGGGGTTTTATAAAGATACATACCTGGATTTATGGGCCTAAGGCAGAAAGGTCTGTTAATGGTAATATTTAGAATTTCTCAGATGAATGAAATCATTTTTGCAAGCCAGATCCATAACCAGCACTTCAGACCATAAGCTCTCCATGTAACCTACCGCTGCTGCATTTAACAAAAGTAGGACATGATTTCTGAATCTCTGCTCCTTTAATAAGATTATAATCCTGACTGTCCTGTTCTTACTGAAGTCAGAGGTAGCGTTGTTGCCGAGTGGCTGACGAGCAGCAGGCTTGCGTGCTTGCATAACTGATCCCAAATTACACGCGGTGGCTATCTGTAGGTGATAATCTTCAACATGATAAAACGGTTGATGTTCGCGTATATTTGCACAAGCACATTTGCACCCACGTGGCACATACACGTTCGCGTCACGTGCACGGCATTACCTGTAATGAGATTATTACATTTGTGTATGCGCACGGTGCGGAAAGACAAAATTGCCTGACACTTTGCCTTTATAAGCCTGCCTTCATAGGCAGCTAAATGTTATCAGTTTAGCCATTTCTGCTCTCATCTGCATACAGAGTGTCTGGTTCAGGCTCAAATTTTCATGAAATTTTCAGCCAAAACTATTAAGCTGCTTCTGAGAATGAGGTTAACAGAAACCAGGTTGGTTTTGCCATCTTAAAACATTCTGGATCTTCTCTGGGAATTGTTCTAGCACCTCCACAATTTGAAGCCAGAGTCTGAAGAATGTAAAGAGGCTCCCCGTGTTAGGGCTTTGCCTTTTGCTATTCTCGTTATACATTTGGCTGTGTTATAAGTCTGTGAAAAATCACAGTTTGCACATGCTCCATCACTACCTCTTCAACTGGAGTCGCTAAATTCTAAGAAGATTCTGCTGTAACTGAGGATGCTCAGGTTTCTCACAGCTGGTAGCGCCGACTGAACCACATATGCCACGTCCTCAGTTATAGACTAGTGCCCTCGCTATTCTGTGCTCGAATATATTATTCTAGGATAGATTACAGGGGCAAAGCCAAAATTTCACTATACTAAGAACTCAGAGCAGTAAGGTTGGGATGAGTTCCAACAGAAACTGCTAAGAGGGAGGTAACTTAATTTATGTTCATGAAGCATTCAAGTATTGCAGAACTGGTCACCACAGAAAATCTCACAAGGAATTTAATTATTCCTTTTTGAGAGAAGTGTTTGAATAGCATACAGTAAGTAAGGCATAGGAAAACAAACTGCTTTGAAGGTAACAAAATATGGAATGGCTGCTAATTCCTGCAACTTAAATGATGCTTTGCAATACAATTAGGATGTGGCTGTGCAGTTAAAGATCATGCCATAAAGCACATGTATAAGGGGCTGAGTTAACAGACAACCTCAGTATTGGCACTTTCTACATTATTTCGTCTACACAACTTGAGGAACCTAGTTCCTTTAATGTATGTTTATAGATTCACACATGCACATGCCTATAGACAGCTTGCCTCCAGTTGGAAGTAATCAAATATTGGTGGACCATGCAGTGGTTAATAGTTAATTGCATTTCACAATATAAAAAAGGCAGGAATGGCTAATCTGAAGTTATCAGAGACAATGATTTACTAGACATTGTGGTCAACCCATAGCGTAGAGCTTTCAGCTATCCCTCCCTGGAATATTAAAATCTGCGATAACCAGCGAAGTACGAAGTGAAGGGCTTTCTGGAGTTTCCATTCGTGTCTCAGCTAGCTCTAAACAGGGGGAACTGTCTACCATAAACCTCTCTTTGTCTTCACCTCTTCCAGCTGCAGTAAGCGAGGAGCCTCATTTTCAGCTATCGAAATGAACCGTGATTTCGGTTTTTATTTCAGTAGCCTACTATGAATAATAAACAACTATTAACTTTCAGCGCGCAGAGGAAGATGTAGCATTTTTAAGGCACATCCTGTTTCGAGGACTCTGGAATATAAACTACTTCAGAGAAAGAAATTGTAGAATTAAGGGTGAGATAACAGCTACAAAGTTGTTCTCGGCACAGTGAGCTTGTCAGTCTTTCTGCACTCCTGCCCTTGTAGTTATGTATTTGGGCCTGATTCCCTGACTTCATTTGAGACCCCTTGAGGGAAAATAGAATTAACATACTGGAGAATCATGTTCTTTCCCAGCATTTCTTTTTTTTCTTTTTTTTTTTCCTTTTTTTTTCTTTTTNTAAAAGCCTGACAAGAACTGCATCAAGCTTACATGATTTCTTTCAGCTTGCTGAGGGAGTGTGTATGGTATACCGCGCGTATAGCATTTTTCCTGATAGCCCATTTAAGCAGGTTTCAGCGTTAACTTCAACATCTTAACAAGCTTAAGTACAGCGTCACATTTGATTTGATTTTGCAAATGTCTGGAACTTTTCATGTGGAATTTGCAGATCTCAGCCTTGAAGCCTAATGAACTAAGCTAAAATTCAGCAGGATGTCCTGTTAGAAACTAATTTTTTTTTGTACAAAGACAGCGCTTTGGTCCTGTTTTCTTGCATTGCGTTTGTTGCCTTGTCTCAGAGGCTCATCAGCTATCAGCTCCCTTATTGATCAGCGCTAGAGTCACTTGAAAACATAATTTTGAAAGCAGCATTTCAGCACTTCTCCTTGTTTGATCTCTTTGTTGTGGCGAATTGTGGCACAGTTTTCCAAGCAGTAGGCTGAAAATCAATGTTTGGGGTTCTTTTTATGGTAAATACTACATCTTTTTTAAAATCTTTGCATCTGCCTAATTGTATTTAAAATGCCTCTCTATATGTTACATTTTCTGCTTTATTAAAATCTGTCCTAGGATTCACATCCCTCCACTTTCATTTAGCTACAAATTGATTCTTAAAGTATCACATTTAATAGCCTTTGGGGTTTGATGCGCAAACTATTCTGACGTCTATTCATAGACCTTTATAATGGGACCCACTCCAGTTTATCCCTTGAACTGTCAGGCTCTCGGGGAAATAATAGCTCCTGACAGTTGTAGAGTTAAAATATAGGATTAATGATCAGCTTTTAATGTGCAAATGGGGTATTCAGCTTTGCTCTTACCCATCTTATTTAATGCAAATCACTGTTGAAACAGGTAGCATGAGTTGCTTCTCTCACTAAACATAGATTAATCTATCAGGGTAAATTCCAGAATCAAAATAGAAATTTAGATACATGCCACAGAGTAAATACAGGGCACTATATTCATGCTGATTTACAACCAAGTATTTTTTCCCCTGCCAAGTCCGTCATTTGTTTTTAAGGTTTCAAAACCTCACTTTCACACAAAAATAAAAATAACTGTGCGTCACAGCAACCAGTTTAACCAGCAGGAAGGAGTCTGCCCTTCTCTATTAAATACAGCTGTAGAAAGCCCCATGGACTTTGATTTAATTGTTTCCAATAGGGCAAAATAATCTGATACCTGCACTTCGTAAAAAGTAAAAAAGAAAAGAAAAAAAAACCCAAACAGGGGATTTCTACAGTGAAGCATAGAGCAGTTCACATGTTTTCGTTAGAAGATTAATAACACGTTTATGATACTGGGCCTTAAGAATTGTATGGTAATTTTCGATTGCAGCATCTTATTAAAAAGCTGCCTACCTATACAAAATGAGACTATTTGTTCAGAAAATGTTATATACTTGTGTAATTGGAAAATGTGTTTTAAACTATGGTGTAAGAAGCATTTGTCCATTATGTTCTGCAATGATAGGCGGCATTCTGTCCAAAGAGCAGAGCATGGGGAGGAGACGTCAGATCAAGGTGACACTTAGAGAACCTTGCATCTTTCTTAGAGTATCTGGAAGAAAAGGGATTCAAGGGAAAGTTAAATGAAAATCAAAGCATATAAAAATAAAATAAACACTGAGTCATTCAGAAAAATCTGTCTATTTTAAGCCAGTCAGACACTTGCCCATATATCTCTAATAACCACTAGCTTTCCCAAGAACATGATTCAGAAAGGTGTCCCTCAAAATATAAGGCTTAATCCTTGCAGTGCTTGAGTGCCTTAAGCTGCCAATAAACCAAAGAGGGAAGTCTGTTGTCTGCAATTATTCCTTTGGAAGGAGTAACGCCAGAGCAGCAGGCAGATAAAAGTACCCTGAGCTGTGAAGGAAGAAGAAGAGCAAGAAGAATATGCAGCACATCACATCATACATGCGATTTTGTGTCTTCTCTTGTAGTTGCTTCTGTCTTCCCGTACACGCTTTAACACATTAACAGGGAAGAATACAATTAACGTTATTTGGGAAACCTGGTTCCAACAGCTTCTAAACAACCTCCAGGGATTTCTTTTGTTGTTTTGATAACAGTGTCAATTTACTTGGATGCCCTCCTCCCCCCCTTTCTAAGAATGCAAAGTGATCTATCATTAATGGCTCTTGAGAAACATAACCTAAATTTAAATTAACCTCACTGACATTCTTTAGAACATCCTTAGCTATTCTATTCCTAATTTTCCACTGCCTTCTACCTTGTGTTCACAGCTGTGCAAAGCAAGTCAAAACAGCAGTCAGGCAGCGGTGTTCTGCGGCCGTGCTGCCTTTGTGTTGCTTTGGTGTAAATTAGGGACAGTTCAGCAGAGAATCGGTGGTTGCAGACATGCTGATAAATATCTGTGTAATAACCATAGCAGGCAGCGGGTCTCCAAATGGACTAAAGCTGTGATCTGGCATTCGATGGGGCCAGAGGATGCTTTAGCTGCCCCGTGCAATTTCTGGCCCTCGCCGGCAACTTGTTCCTCCCGTGTCCCTCCTGCAGTATTGTCCTGCCTGCGCAGTAGGCTGGATGGCCGACCCAATCCCCTGCAAAAAAAAACCCAACAAACCAAAACCCAAAACACCCAGAAAAGATAAAATAGAAAAATAAATAGGAAATATAAGAATAAACTGATTTTTTTCCAGGGATTCAGCTCCCTCACCCAGTTCACCACATGGCAGGACAAACCAGTACAAGGCCAAGGACAACACGAAGCAGTGGCAGCGGAAGGGGGAGAGGAGGTTGCTGTTGTTCATTGCAGTTGTTCGTTGAATGACACCAGGAGAAACCGGAGTATTGTAAATCCTGGCCAGGGACCTACCTTCCATGAGAGGCAGGGAGGTAACGACAGACCCCACAGCCCAAACTCCAGCTTTTTCATGTCTTGATGCTGCTGCATCTTCCAGGCTTCCCTGGGCAGAGAGGGAGGGATGTTTTCCCAGCACGAGGTATTGTTTGTGCTGTCGGATGCACACAGGGAGGCAGTTTGTACTCAGGCTTGGAGCTTTAATTTTCAGCATCCCAGTGTTTTTGGTTTACACTGGCTCCAGAGCATCTTCAGCTTGCAAAATGGTTGTCGTGCTCACTGGAAGTTAAACTCAAGGGTTTTAAATTATTTGACTCTTTTTTGTATTTTGAGATCATTTTCTCTAGAGATATGTTTTTAGATAGGGTTGTTTTTTTTTAAGACTTTCTGCAAAACCCTTTCAGAGTTCACTTAAATGAAAAAAATAAATGAAAAAATTAGGCCTTGCATTTATCAAGTTTCATGGATAAAATTTTAAGTCACTTGTGGTTGATTTGATTTCACAGTCATAGCCAGTAAATTTTTAATACTTCCCTTCCAACTTGCTTGTTAGAAATTTAAAAAATACAGATCACAAAAAGCGCAGCTAACAAGAAGACAAAGAAGTTTTTGCTAATCCAGCAAGCAGAGATTAACTGAGCTTAGAATTCAGGTAACCAAGGGGGAAATCACTGAAGACCAGGAACCGCAATGTACATCGGAGGGACAGTCTGGGGACTGGGGTGGGGAAAGGGTGGCTCCAAGGAAGGAGGAGCGGCTGACGGCTCTGGAGACTCATCCCTTTGAAGTATCCCAGAAACCAGATCCAGTGAAGCTAGGAATCACGACCCTCTCCCAGCCACCACCAGAATTCATCAATGCACCAAACTCCGAAAAAGCACCTATGAATCAGAGGACGCTCAGTATTTCACTTGGTCCTCAACGTGGTTACTGTGGCTAGTGTTTGGGGGGGAAAGGGATGGGCTTTTGGTATTGGAAACCTGTCTATAGCGCAGGCAGGAGCACGTACTAATGTGAGCACTGAATCCCAGCCAGCCTTGGGTTTGAAACCCCACCCGTCTGCCCAATTTCCCCAGAGCTTGCTCTTGCTGTAGCAGGAAAAAAAGGACCATTTTACATACCCACCCGGTTCAATGAAGCGTAAATTTTTTAACCCCAGCTATTAGCCTAAAATGAAGCCAGGATTGAAAATGCTTAGAAAACTGGAATCTAAACTTCTGTGGTTTGGGGTGAAGATGAGTCACCGCTGCCCTGATTTCACGTGGCTAAAGTGGGCACGATCGATTGAAAAGAAAGGTCTCTCCTAGCTCACAGTTTTGTCCTGCAGCCATTCAATCACCCAGCTTTTTTTTTCTTGGTTTGGTTTTGGTTTGTTTGTATTTTCTGACCTTGCATAACTTTAAAATGGCCATGCATAATTTTTTGGACAGTTTCCATTTGGGGCAGAAACCCTTCTTGACAGGTTCAGCAAAGACTGCAATTTAATAGATGCATTTCAAATTCTCTAAAACCAGGGTTCGAAGCGCTCGGACACCAGTTTCAGCATCACTGGGATCACAGCACAGCAGAGGATGTGCAAGCATGTGTTATTTATGTTTGTCTGCAGTTTTATTGCTGGTTTATGTGCTGTTTGGATATAAATACAGGGTCAGATTCAATCCCAGTCAGTGCTATTTTATGATGATATAAACCCCCAAAGGGGACCCCTGAGGTGGGAAATCTGTCGGTAGAGGAATTTACCGCGACCAAAACCAAGCGTAACCCCTCTGCGGCTGAGGGGGACCTCCTGGGGATGGCAGCAGCCCCCAACGTCGGTTCTGCCGGCCGGAGGAGTTAGAGGACGTGCTGACCCAGCACGTCCCCCACGGTCTCTGTTAACAGTCATAAACCAAAGCAAATGCCTGCGCTCACGCCCGTGGAAAGTCTGAAGGCGGAGGAGGACCCGGTGAGAACTTTATCTCTTCAGGGAGTGAATCCCACCGTGGCGCGGGGGGCTTGGCGGTGCAGGAGGAGAGATTGTACGCCGGCTGCTGCCCACTCCTGCTCCCCTGCATGTGGCTCGCAGGCTAATAAAAGCCTATTTGTTGCTCTAGCTGGCAGCAAAAATATAAGGGCAAGTATGTATAAAAATGATGATAAAAAATAGCACAGGGGAAAACAAATCTAATAAAATCAGATGGGAGAGTTCACAGGGCAATTGGATGTTTGCGTTGTCCCAGGAAAGCGCGGTCCTGTGGAGCTGAAGGGAAGCGCTTGGCTTGTACTCCCACTTTTCCTAAAAAGTCACGGTATAACACTAGCAACCTACAGGGAGACCAGGGAAAAAAACCAACCAACCAAACCCCTCTGAGGCTCCCCTCTCCCCCCCGCTCCCCATCCCCTCCCTTGTTATTTTTTAAAACAGGGAAAGGGGTAAAGGGGCAAAAGAGCAATCCTTCTAATTGCCAGCCAGTAAATCTGACTTCAATCCCCAGTGAAACAATGGGACAAATAGTTAAGAGGGGGGAGAAAAGGGGGACAGAAAATAATGGGGTCATGAGCAATTAAAAGGTTTGGCCAAATCCGACCTTTATTTTAATGTAATTTTAAATCAGCAGAATTTTATCTGGGTTAAATTTAACTGCCTAGTTTTTCAATTTTTTTAAAAAAGAAATAATGCCAAAGAAACTCAGTTCATCTGGTAGAATCAAAAGATGTAGCGGGAAAAATGTGTTTTCTTCTTGCCTGCAACAGCTGTTAAACTTCAGCATGCAAAATCATATAGGCAAAAAAACCCATCCGTAAAATTCTAGTATCCCTCTCGGTTCATCTAGACTGTGAAAACCCTCTTAATAAAATCCCAGTCCCTCCCTCAAAAGCCTCCAACCTCCTCATCCCCTAGCAGGGGAAAACCAGGCTTGGCATTCACGATATTACCAAGACTAAAAGAAATGGCTTCGTTTTTCTCTTCCCTCTGCTCTCCTCCGCTTTATAAATCAACACGGTTTCCAGATGAATTTATACTGCGTGTGCGCGTGCGCACTTATAAAAGAAAGGGTCGCGAATCCCATTTTTTTTTTTTAAAGAGAGGAAGCCTTTTTATACATTACGTTTTAAAATTAGCCAAGACTAAACATTGCAATGCAGAAGCTGTTCCTCTTGCTGTTACGCAGCCCCTGGCAAGACATCCCGGGAGCAGTCTGAAGACAGTTTAAACTGCCCCAGCTAGTGAGGGTCCTCCCTCCTCCCTGGGCCGCGCCACACGCTGCTGATGCACGCACGTGCATTAGCACCGCTGCTTCTCTGACCCCTTATTGAGCCAATTTAAACAAATTTAAACAGGGTTGCCTTTCAGCTGGTTTGAGACTTTAAATTGAGGCGCAGAGAGGTCAGGGAGGGACCAGGGCCAGCAAAAGGGCAGGGTCTGGGAACGCGTCGCCAAGTCCAAGGTGAGGATGGTGCCGTAGCACTCGCTGAGACAGGGTCATCGCTCGCCATCAGCGACCGGCGTTTCTTACACCAGCCAGCTTCAGTTTCTCCCGCTCTCGCCATTTATTTCGAACAATTTCACCTGGATCAGGAATTACTCCAACTAAAGTTTACCCAAAACAGGCTACTTTTCAGATCTGTTCCCCATGTCCATCTCACTGGGCACCCGTGCCAGCCTAGCAGAGGCTTTTGAAGAGCAGAAGCACGAGTGGGCAGCCAGGGACAGGGATTCACTGCCTCCTGAAAAATACACGGCTTGGAAACAGGGTGTTTTGTGAGGAAACCTTACCACTGCTCGGGAATTTTCTGTTGAAAATGGTCTAAATTGAAAGAAAAACAAAAGGTCAATTTTAAGTTCCGCTCTGTTTTTTGCAAACATGTCCGTTCTGTTAATGAACTTCTAAGCAAAGAGCTAGGTGTCAGCTCATTCCCTTTCCTCTCCCACCATTCGCTGCTGCGTGTTCTCGGCAGACAGTAATTACCAACCCTAAAGCCAACAAGAATGATGTAACTTTTAAGTCATCAAATCCCAGGTATCCCAGGGGTATCCTTCACCAGAAATGTAGCAGTTCTGAAACCAGTTTTGGATTTTGTCTTTGGTGGAGGGGTGGTAACCGTGGGACTAAAAGCTTTTGAAAACTCAAAAGTCGTGATGAAATAATGACTTTTGGACCGTCTCGGCAATAATAGGCCACCACCACGAATAACAGCTGACATTTAAGACTCTGGGGGACCCCTGGGTATTTTCTAGCTCTTTATTTCTTCCTAGCCAATAAGTTTCTGAATAACTGTGAGATACAACAAGGTAAAGTATGCTGAAGACATCAGATTACCTATGTGCCTCGTGCTTTCACTTTAACCAAACCGGTTTGCATAAAGGCTGATTTTGTATGAAGATGCCATAAATGCGTAACCTATTGCGCAATGCTGGTTTTAAGTCAGACAGCAAAATAGATGAGCTCACAATATGATGCAGAGAGCATGTGTTAATTCTTGCGTAGTCTTACTGGATTTGTTCTGAGAAGTCACTGAGGCTTTCTGCAAAGAAATTGTTTAATAGCTTCACTTTGATGGAAATAGTCAAGCTTTTATAATAATACTGCTGAACAAATCATGACTTTCCAATATCCAACCAAAGCCTGATTACACTCATTGAAATACTAATGTCAATATTTATTAACTAATATTAAAATTACCGCCGTCTCATTTTTGCAGTTAGCCAGATAATCATTATGTATCCCTTTTCAAAAATCATTGACTTTTCCTTAGCACAGAAAACTCTATTATCAGTCTTTATCAAATATTTATGGCTTTCCCTGACATTCTTATAATATCCCTAGGAGAACAATCAGCATTCCTTTCGCTGAAAATAAGACAAACCTTTTCAAAAACTAATTAATGAATTAAATATAAATGAAACCAAGCCAGAAAAGTAAGAAGCTAGAGCTTGTTCCTCTGCTGTTTCCGCTTACTTTAGGAAAAATCAAAGGGATCTCTGTTTTAACTACTTTATGGCTATTATTTGGAAAAAAAAAAGAAAAAAAAGAAAAAAAAAGGAAAAAAGAAAAAAAAGAAAAGAAGCTGTCTTGAAGAGTTACTGAAGGGCAAATTATTATTCATTTTACACCTTAGAATATGGAGAGTATTATCAGGCTAAATGGAGGGGCTTTTCCCCGATTCATTGGGTTTTCTGTGGCCTTGATTGTTTGTGCCACCATTTCTTCATTAAGGATACGCCCCCTCTCTGAAGTCCAGGGCAGGCTTATTTTCACCAAAGTGCTAAATCACCCAGATTTTCATTAGAGGCTGACCGAGCTCCATATTATCCGAACGAAACGTCACGCTTTCGTGCTACTGCACTTATTTTACGCCAATTCCCCCCTCCTACACCTGCTTTAGAAATCCTGACGCCTCGTCTTTTTTTCACCTGCAATCGCTTGGTAAGGAGCGNTGTGTCAGCAATGCCCCTTGTTTAGTTAGCAGCTCCGCCTTTGTGCAAACTTTTTACACGGAATTGGCTTGTTGCACTCCTCTGTGTACTTAGCCGTATTGCCATGGCAATAGGAAAAACATGATGATGCAGATTTGGAGAGAAAGGAAGGAAAAAGGAGATAAAACACCGCTGTCATCTCAAGGCTAGATGAGGTCAGGATTGGCTAATTTATCCGTGAAGTTAAGAGACGTGCAATTTGAAAGATCAGAGGGGTTAAAAGAAGTCCTGAAGTGGAAAATTTCCAATTCATAAACGTACAAAGATGTTCAATGTGAGGATCTGGATTTCCCTAAATTGGGTCAAATAAGTCAGCCTGCACTCAGATAGGACACCCAATAAAAAATCCTTGACCCAGGGGTGGGCATTTGTTTAGCGCTTTTTAAAGCAGACATAGCAGAGAAGGGAAGATTCAGCTTTTGTCTTTGTAGTTAAATCATGTAAAATATATGTTTATATAGAGAGATGTATAATTTTACATTTTTCAAACATTATTTTCATATAAATTAGTTAAATAACCCATTGCTATTTATATAAAAATGGTCATAAAATTCATTCCCCCCCCCCCCAAATTCCTACTATTTCTATCTTTTGCCTTTAAAAATCTTTTGGCTTAAGTGTAATTTCCCCCATTGTATTGACAACATCCCAGTGTTGTGCTATTTCAATTCGAGCATCTAGAGAGCTGGTGAGCCAACCCAAACGGACGGAACAGTACGAGAGTTTCGCTAGAGAGTACAAAGGCTAATCTTGCAATCATTTGCTCATGTGGGTACTTTTAAGCTCAATAGCATTACTCTGGTGACAATGTTACTCTTACAGAAATCGAATCTTTCAAATGCTTGCGCACTTGAATAATTTTATGCATCTGAGTAGTCTTCTGCTGCAAAGCTACTGCCTTGTGTCAAGGATGTGCTTCCAAGGATGAGGAGGTTCCCAGGATGATGATCCTGGGCGTTTATCAGAACCACATCGTGCATGTGATCAGACCATTAGCAATGTGCAAAAATTCCACAAGCAATATTGATGGAATGTAATTCCAAATTTTAAAGAAAATGCAGATTTGATTTTTTAACAGGGAATTTTAACGTGAAAATGTCTCTTTAAAAATTCACTGCAGCAAGATCAGTAAATATAAATAAAACATGTGAAGAATATTAATCTTAGTAAAATTGAAGAAGCAAGCTGTCAATGACTGTCAGACACAATGTGAACTGACAGTTGCATGGCTTACAGTCTGACATCGGGATCGTTACCTGTCTGTTTCTCTATCAAAATACCTACAGGGAATAAGAGTTTGCAGATTGCAGGCATGGGTGGGAGTGGGGAAAGGGGAAGAGTGGTTAAAATGGAAGCTTAATGACAGCTGTGAAACATATGTCTGCAACATATTCATTAGGATTAATCATCAGCTTTAAGGAATGGCTTACGTCATTCATTATCATCATTACTGCAGAAAGCTTTAAAACAGCATCTATAACTTCCAGATCCCACTCCTCCCTCAAATCAAACTCAAACCCGACACCCAACCCTTTTCTGCCTGCCACATATACAAAACCTATAGATTTTTTAAGGTTTAATTGTGTTCACGTATTAACAGAGCTTCCAGGAAAGGGTCAGAGAGTAGCAGCAGATCCTGACGTGAAAGGACGCTGCGGGCTTTTCCATCCTCCTGTGTCAGCCAGGCTCCCCTGGCCGGCCGCCCACCCTCCCGGGATAACACAGAAACCCCCCGGGCCCACCCAGCGTGACAGGCGGGAGCAACGGCTCGCGGGCAGGTACCTCTGCCACTCCGGTCTGCGCTCGCGGGGGTCCATCCTGCCAACAGCCATCCCGCTGTAAGTTGACTTTTCATCGAAATTACAGTGTGAGAGAGTGACTGAGGTCAGGGAGAGCACTGGCTGTGTTCCCTCTGGGCTTCCAGGATGCTGAAAGTTTGCGTGACCATTTATGCGATCAGGGAAGAACCCCTGGGGAGATTTCTTTTCTTGGCAGTCCCTTTCTACAGGTTTTACCACCAAACAACTTAGCCTGTAGCTGCGAGTCCTTGCTGAGGGTGGACAGTCCTTGCACAGTGGACTAAGATTAATTATGCAGAACCACTAGAAAACCTCGAAGCAGCACAATGCTCACGGGGACCAGGAGAGAAGATGGGTCAGGCTCACACCCAGACATGGAATCACTGACCCGCTTTTTTGCACTCCTGTGCGGACAAAACCACTGCTGCGCGCGCATCTCCCATAACAGCAGTTGGCCAGAGGGCCTGGGGTGAGGTTGGCACACGTGGAGTCCCATGAGGCCATGAGGTCACCATACTGACTTCTTACCTAAGGCTTTAAAGAAAGCAGGTAGCATTGCATGCGAGATACGCACCAGGGTTCATCTAACCCCTAAAGAACAACCATAACCAGGCTTGCAAGCAAGTATGTGCTCGGAGGAGCAGCATCCCACAGCCCCAGCGTTCCCACCTTCCCAGGCTGGGTGGCTTGGCCAAAACCCACCGTGGGTCACAGGAGCCTCATCTATCGGCTTTTCGAAAAAAAAAGGAAAAAAGTTCCAAGGCTCCTGAGTAGCTTTTCCTAGATAAACGCTGACTAAACCAAAACCCAGTTGGGTGAACAACACAAACTTTTTCTATTAAATTTTGATCAGTATTAAAATATGTATCCATTTCACCCATGCTGAAAGTCTTCACGTCCCCTTGTCATAAACATTCATGCAAGAAAACAGTACTTGTACATCTTTATGGAAAATTTTATGCACATACGTACTGAAGACTTTCGTTTTGAAATGTATTTCTTGTGAGGCTTCAGACAAGAAATCTGATGAAGGTTGCATTCATCCGCTCTAGGAGCAGAAATAATACCACGTGACAAATCACCATCAAAAAATGCAGCTCTGGTGGCAAGTATTTAATATCAGCTGGAGAGTGAAAAACAGCTCACAGGTATAATCTTTGCAACATTTATCAAGAATTTTAATAACAAATACATAAAAAATAATGCAATCTCCTTCTAGCTGTAGCTTGTTAAAACTTGACTGAATCTCAGAATTTCAGCAGCACATTACATTAAAATTTCAACTGCCAAACAAAAATAAACCACATTGTTAATGATAATTTATGCGGCAGAATTTCATGCTTTTCAACTAGTTCCACCAACTTAACTGTTAGGAAAAAATCACACTTCGAAAGCGCTTTCCGAAGGACTCCCGCTATTATAGCACTGAAGGTGAAGAGAATGGATGGAGCAATATGAAGAATCCTCACTGACCCCATGCAGCTTGTTTTGTTTTTGATAAAAAGTACAAAACTTGATGTGATACGTCTCTCACACTTGATAATTTCTATTAAAAAATCACTGAAAATTAAAGAGGAAGAAACATGTATTTGCTTTGTCGGGTGACAAAAATATTATCCAGATATTTATGTTTATTTAAAAAAATACGTAACTATTTAATATTAACACAGTCTAGATCATAAAATACTCAAGTCCTTCCTTGAATACAATTCCCATTAATAATTACATATAGTTATTTCCACTATGGCAATATCTGCAATCTGCAGCTATAGTCTCTAGTGTCTTTACAGAAGACACTTCACAAAATACAGAAGGAAACCTTGTCCCTAAGACCTATAGTGCTGACTCCACAACTTCAGGGGGAGGAAACTGTATCTTCCAATTTTATATTTGCTGAGGATACAATAGAGTCAACATTATGATTGGTATATTGTGTAACAAAGGTAATTTCCAAAGTCATACTAGCTCACATGAAAGCAAGAAATAGCAGACATTACACAATCCATTATGCAGACACCTTTTCAGACTGCGGACGCAGGATTTTAGTGCAGGTTAGCAGGCAGGGACTTAGTACCCGTCATGATTCAAAACATCATCACCGTGTCCTGAGCAGATGTTAGGGGGTCTGGACTTGCTATTGTTCTGCGTGCAGGTGGAATTCTAGC
This sequence comes from Aramus guarauna, assembly GCA_013400195.1. NCBI lineage: Eukaryota > Metazoa > Chordata > Aves > Gruiformes > Aramidae > Aramus > Aramus guarauna. The sequence goes on along the minus strand of VXBL01008491.1, from coordinate 142,183 downwards.
ACGTAAAAATTGCCGATATTCCCACTTTCATGTCATTGCAGCATATGCACCGAATTCTTCGGATATTAAAAAATGCATGTGCTTAATTCCTATTTATTTAACAAAATACCAAGCCCTTTGGGACAACAAAAGCAAAAGTTTCCCAAGGTTATGCCCATAATTTATATGGATATTTCTTCTGCAGTGACAGGGGCCTCAGGCAATGACTATAGGCTTTCCTTTCTCTCTCCACCTCCTCTCTCTGGTGTCAGTTATGATGTACGCCTTGAAAGTCTCTGTTAGTGCCAAGGATTTGACCTGGGGACTGCAAACAGGTCTTAGTGAGGATCACAGAAAGGCATCGATAGGAAATGGAAGACTTTTTTTTTTTGGCTGTTTTTCTAGTACATTCTTCAAGCAGCTATACATACATGCCTGTTTTCACTCTCTGCCATGCTCTTTGGCTTGGATTTTCAAATTAATCCAGGAAAGGTCAAATCTCAAATCCTAGTGAGCCGTAACGATACCTCTCTCTTAAAGGTACTCCTTTCCCCGTGCTTTGATAACCAAACACATTAGTCCGTTAGTGTTAAGAGGAGACTAGACGTTCAGAAGTTCCTGTGGAGGAGAAGCCTGCCCATTGCTGAAATGATGTGAAGTGTGATGTCTTTCAGTGAAGGGAAGTCCATGGGAGAAGGACACCCTCGAAACATCCCTCCCGCCTTCCCCAGCATTGCACCGTGCGTGGCGGGGAAGGGCACCTGCGGTGCTCACCCAGCGCCCATGAAATCACCCCGAGGGCACACAGCGTGTCAGGAGACTGAAGGACAGCCCTTTGCAGGGGTCTCAGCACCTAGCTCCTACTCCATCTAAGAGGGGAAGCACCTTGTCCTTAAATTGAGTGTGCAGAATAAGAAACAGGCGGGCAGCAGGCAGGAAAAACATACCCCTAAAACCACACGATTTTGAATGAAATATTCAGGCAGATGAAGAGACTGCTCCCTTCTTAGAACCTGATTTGCAAGGGGAGGGCACCTCCATTTGCTAGCTTTGGATCAAGGCTTTGTAACCTCTCTTGATAACCATGAAGGAGTGCTCTCATTAAGGCAGAAATCATCCCTTTTACCCAGCAAAAAACTGCATTTGCACAAGGCTTATTACCTTCACCCTCAGCTCAGTAAAGTTCAGTCTCTACCACTGACCTGCAGGCCTCTGAGGTCTCCTTGGTGCCTTGGGCTGTTGCAGGGTGCGATGTACCAGCCTTCCCCCTAAAGCTGTAAGAGAAGCCACAGTGCTCCTTAAATTGTCTTACAGGCCTTGCTAACACAGCTGGGCCCAGGACGCTGAAAGCTCATTTCCTAAACCAGCAGTCAGACATCTAAATAACATTAGCCTAAGTCTCAGTAGAGCTCACCGTCTGGAACTAAAATAGCAGAAGACATAGGTGCTCTTCATTTTCAGGATAGGTTACGGCATCTAACCTAGGTTTAAAAATTCCCTTTGAGATCTGAAAAAGCTTTTCTTAAAGTGTGGCACATTCTAGACATATAACCTAAGTTAAAAGTACACTTAGTTCATATTCCTTACTTTTAAATTAATGTACATCATTCTAATGATTTGTCTATAAAAGTAATGTAGAGAGAAGCACTGATTTCAAACATGACTGAAACAATGCAAACAAACCGTGGCTAGCTGGATAGAATAAAAAAAGTGTTTCTCAGGTGTTCATGGACATACAGGTTTGACTTCAGAATGGAAAAAGAAGATAGAAAAGAAAGGAAGACTAAGAGAAAAAAGGACCGAGGATTTGTTTCTGCCAAAGTTATTTATATGAAACCGGATCTTGACTTGTGCTCTATTACAGCCTGAGGAGCAACAACAATCTTCCTCATCTGAGATTTTTGAAATTGCTGAATATTAACTTAATCTTAGTGTGTTCCTTAAATTGATAAAGAGGCAGAACTGGCCCCTACATAAGCAACCGAAGGAAATAAGTAAATCATTAGGTTCCTAAGAAATGAATCCTAGACATTATTTTATTCACTAGGGTTATATGCCCTATTCAAGAACACAAACTTTCTGCATGGAACAAAGGAAGTTTGATAAAAGCACATACGCACACATTCCTCTCTGCTCCCTTATTTACACATTTTATATGTAAACCACTAAACCACGCATTTTTCATCCACACTATTCATACTGAGCAGAGTCATGACAGATTACTGCAGACTGGTAAAAGCTTTCAGTGAAAAATTTAGCCCATCTGGAGTGTTGAAGATCACCTGATTGTTTCAAGATATTTTTAGTAAGAATGATAGTTGGTCTTTAGATTAAAAATTAAAAATCTCCATCCTCTGCCAGATGCTTTTACTACCTTGTCAAGAACTTCACATTTTTCCCTGTTGGTGACAATCGGATGGTTTGAGGCTTACGTTTATACTGGAAGACAAAATATGGTTTATCCTGTGCCATATTGATGTATACTTCTCCATTTTAATGATAGCTCTATAAACCTTATAATTTGGTGGATTAGGAAATAATAATCTGGTTTAGGCTGTAGAAAAGCATAACTACTGTTTCACTCTGGAGCAAATTCTAGGGTCAGTCTATGAAAATTTTAATTTTCAGATTCTAATCAATTACTGTTGATCTTACCCATAGGAATCATATCCTATAGGCAAGCACCTGAGCCTAGTTGTACCCATAGCATGAACCAGTGGGCAAGTTTAAAACTATCCAAAAATGTACTGTGAAATCTGTATTTATTATTCCATTCTTTAAACAGTCATAATTCAAACCTTTAGCGAAATAGGCCATGCCAGTGTGAACTTTTCCATATTGGTTTCCCTGAATTGTTCTAGGTGGAATTTCAACCCCATCAGTGTCTGACCTGAAGTGTCTCACCTGCGTCTCACCTGCTGAAGCTAATGGCAAAGCATCAGCAAGTTGATGAGGTGCTTGTGGGTTTTTTTCTGGTAGGTGCCTACCACAAGGAACTTAATGTATGGGTGATGGTATCCTGCACAGGATTATGCTTTGCAAGAACGAGATGTGTTTCTCATTTCCTGTTCCCATTTCCCCAGACTTACCGTATTTCCTATCTCCTGTCACCCCTTTTCTTCAGCTCCCTTCTCCTGCCACTTCTGTGGTTTTCCTTCTTTGTCTCAGTTTTATTTTAAGTTTTCCCCTAATTCATCATATCTACCCAGTGTTCACATTGTCCTACTCCTGACTTGCTCGCTAGCCCTGTTCTACCAGGAGTTCTCTGAGAACTCTTCAGTGTTCAAGAAAAAACACGGCATGTAATGAACTGCGCTTGAAATCAAACTTAGTGCTTCTGTCCTGAGACCTTGAGGTACCACAAATATGCAGTTAAATATCAGCAATGCTCACTTAACTGTTGAGAAAAATATCTGAGGATGCAAAATAACTCATTTTGGGCCAGAAAGTGAATCAGGGGCAGAGCTGGGAGCAGAAGCCCAGACTTGTGTTTCTGGCCCATTCCATGACTTTTGGTGCTCTGTGTCTGCAGGGACTTTCATCCGTAGAGTTCAATATACAGTCAAGTAAAGTCCATGAGTAGAAAACATTGTATTTATCTATATCTGTGCTGCACATGTACAGAAAGATTTATAAGGGCATATTCGGAGCCAATGCTAAGCAGATCCCTTGGTCAGAGATGTCACAATGTTTCAGACTACCTTGGTTTGTTTCTTCACTATAACCTTGAAATTCAGACTAGATATATAAAAAGGTTCACTCAACTTCATCTGAGATAATACATATTTACACTGAAATAATGCATAATGTGTGATAATTTGCTTTTCACAGCGAAACAGTGACCATAACCCAACTACAACCTAAACTTTGTTTTGCTTCAATTTTCAGAGAAACATCCAAAGCTTCCAACACACCCACAACAGGCTTTCAAAGTAAAAGCCAACAGCAACTGTCTGCACACATCTTTGCAAAGTAAAACCACAGTCATTATTCAGTTCCTTTTCTGTTTCTTGCATTATCCTTTAGAGTATATTGCCTCCTTAATTCCGTGTTACCAGCTGCACACATTCTTTGAGATCCAAGACTTCATACTTAATCCAAAGTGCACGAGTACTAAATCTGTACCATCATACTGTCTGAAGTTATGAGAATTAGAAATTAAGCAACTGTTTTTAGCTTAATTTTATCTTTAGTGTCAATATCAAAACATAAGATAAATTTGAAAAATAAGCTCTCAGAAAACAAGTCTTCTGCAGAAAATTACTGTAAAAAGCTAAAGAAAGCAATGAAGAATTAAACCCTTTCCCTAGCTTTTTAATCAATGTCAGGAAAAAAACATAATTTGATATAAAGTTCTATTTAAGTTCACTACTGCATTTCCCAGTTAGCTTAAAAATGCTGTAGAAAGTCTATTTTCTATAATATCCTGCATAATAATGATATAATATCTCCTACTAAGTGAATTAGTAACCTTTGTATACCAAAATGCATATCTGAATGGATTTTTATCCAATGTACAGGCATTGCACAGCTTCTGAAAACAGTAAGAAAGCAGGTAAATTTTTATTTCTATAGTAGTAGATATTCTGCTGTCCCATATCTGCAAAGCGGAAAGGATATTCTTTATCTTCTCAAGCATTAAAGAAATGTTGAATAATTCATTTCCGTAAGTATTAACTTTACAAAAATTTATGAAAAAAAAGGTAATTTCTTTTATTAGTTTCCCAGTTTGAAGACATTTCAAAATATTTGTGAGATACTAATTTTACAAATGTAATGTCCTTAGGAAATGAAACTTGATGCCTGCCTCCCTAACCAGACTTGACTTCTTGTTTACTTTATGTATTATTCAGCTTCTGCCTACTCTGTCCTTATTGAAATAGATTAAATTCCTGAATAGTGGCAGAATGGATATTCTTAATTAGTAGTAGCTATCATAAGATTTTAAATCACTACCAAATTCTTGGATTACTGTATAGTATGTTTAAAAAGCTTGGCTAGGAAGGAGAGATGGGAGAGAGAGATAATGAGACATTAAGCTATTTTTTTTCTTCAACCCTAAAAATGAAAAATTATTAAAAAGGAAAAAAAAAAGGAAAAATATCTAGCTTTTGCAGCTAGTCTGCATCTTGGCAGAGGTGAGATTATGGTACTTGCCACTAACCAGGCTTGAGACCCCAACCTGGTGTGATGTGAGTATACTTTCTTTATTCCGAAGCCCTGGGGGGGGGGTGTGAACCCCAACATCTCAAAATGTGTTAACCTTGGAAGAAGAATCACATAAAGGAATTTCAACAGATACAAGGCAAGTATTACTTAAAATAAACTACTGAAATGATCAGATTGAGCTCTTCATTCCTGCGGTGTTTTTCATGCAGGTAGAAGCATTTCTCTCCCCTCCGCATGTTTTAGACTTGCCACTTTGGGCAGCAATGTCCCCAAGGCAGGGACTGGCTCCCCGTGGGGCTTGGTAGGGTGCCCACCCCAGTGAGGCCCCGTCCCCAGCTGGTCTGCAGACACCACAGCACCATCAGCATCACCATCTCTGCCCACAGTCGTCCTGAAGAAACCTAAGTCTCTGAAAGCCCTGAGTTCAAAAGGGGGAAAGATGGCAGGATGAAGTGAAATGAAAAAGCAAGAAACCGGACAAAATCTAGATTGTTTTAATGGCAGAAGCAGATATGATAATTCATACTTTCTATCCATACCTTTAATTAAGCAGTGCCTCAATAAATCAGGCCAGTATGGGGAAAAAGTTGTGAAAGACTGGGAAGAAATTAGAGGGAAGAGAAGGGACATGTCAGTGCCCAGGAACCAGCTCTTACATTAGGAAGGGACTAAATTATGCATCTTCATCAGGGGATGCTACAGTAGAAGATCTGTCAGTAAATGATATTAAAGGGCAGTACCTGAAAAGGAATTCCTGTCTGGCCAGAAAACAGGTGTAGCAAAGTCAGCAGTGTGGTGGAAGCTCTGCCGCATCTCTTCAGCTTGCTGTGGGTGGGAGATCGGGTTTTAGTTTGGGTGGGAATTTTATTCTCTGTACCCAAAGCTTACTGTCTTTGCTTGCATAGCCCTGAGGGGCCACTTCATCTGGTTCTGGTACTGCAAGAAACTGGACTGCAACCAACAGCTGTTTTTATAAAGGCCACTGAACATACATTGGATGCTACTACCGCAATTTTCAGTAGCTAACAACCTGAACTTGATTCAAGTCAGTAACCTGGAAGGAAAATGTACCATATGTATGGTACTGTAAGAGGTTTAACAAGGCCAAGTGCCAGGTCCTGCACTTGGGTCACAACAACCCCAGGCAAC
>VXBL01008491.1:111301-129913 GCA_013400195.1 Aramus guarauna | reverse complement strand
TTTTTCCCAGACCCTTTGCTGTGTCCATCTTTTCTTTGCCTCCTTGGCTTTTTAGATAACCTTCCATTTGGGATCTCCTGCCAGCAGCACTACCTGTACATTTTTCTCTCACCTGCTTGTGCCAGAGGTTCTCCACTCACTTGCTGTGCTTTAGCCACAGACATAAATATAAAGAAGGGCGCAGGGATTTGCTTTCTTTAAGCTGCATTAAAGCACCTGCTTACCGGAACACACTAGCTTTTGCTATCATTTTATGCCAATACAAATGTGGTGCATGTGGTAGTTTTACCCACTTTAAAAAAAAGCACCTGAAATGCAGAACAAAGAAGAATGAGGCCAAAGAACTTAATCCCCACTTGTTTGCTGTTTAGGAGGGACTAGCGAGGTGACTTTATTACAGGTGACAATACAAGCCAGGGACTAGGTAGGCTTTCTCAGTGAAAACACTGCGGCTGCTTTGCGCATCCAGCCTTAGGACAATTCCTTAGTCTGCTGATGCTCTACAGGCAAAGTTAACATTCATAAACCTTTCAGTCTTCAGTACTTGATCATTGTTTAAATAAAGCACTTATAATAAAAGGAAGTAAAGGTTGATGTGTGTAAAGTAATTTCATCACAGTTTCTCATTCTTCCCTTCATTCTTCCTCTTTCCTCCCATTGTTTATTGTGATTCTTTTCTATGTTAAGCCTGGGTTATGCTGTAAGATCCTTTAGTTGCTTAAAATGTTGTGCACGCTTATTGTGGTATATAAATATATGGACCAGGCCTACACTGGTGAATAGTGGGTGCTGTCCCAGTGTGATGGAAAACAGTAATTTGGTGTGGAAGAACACCAGTGCAGAGGACTGGAGCCAGTAACGTTATCTTCCCAGGGGCTGCTGTGCTTCTGATAGAGCTAGCCACACCTCTGCCATGTTCGTCAAATATGCTACCCCTGCAGCAAGTGAGAGTACAACAGAGTCAGGGACAGTTTCTTTCTCCAAGTAGTATTTAACTTGCAGAGACAGTGGAATATCTGGTTATCTGACTGGTAATAAGACTACAGCTCCAGCATGCTATTCTTCTCCACTGCACCAGACTAAATCTCGTTGTGTTCACTGAAGTTACTCTTATTTTTCACAGTGCCAAGGCAGTTCCCCGCTGTCTCTCTCCTTCTCATCAGCTCAGTACCCTCTGAATTATTATGGACTCATGCTTCACATCAAAGTCTAGCAAGAGTCTGGGTTTTTTTTAAAAAGTATGTCCCATCTACTTAGCAGAGATTCCTAATCCTTTCATACAGCTAATTTGGAAGAGCCAGACTCAAAAGGCTTCTGTGCTGTTATAAACCAATATTTTTAGAGACAGTCGTAACTCAATGTACCCATTTGGCTGCCTCTCTCTGTTTCCCATGTTGAGACCATCTTGAGATCCACAAACCTCCTTCCGTGCGAGGGATGCTGGTGGATGGGAATAAAAGGAGTTTTGTTTTCTTTCTCTTTTCTCAAGTGTGTTAGCTAACAGGTTTTAGACTCCTGTTATTGACAGGACAAGTTGTACTTTAATATGGTTTAGTTGGCTCACTCCTAGGGCTCATGTACACTACCTAACACATATTAAAACATTATTTGCTCAGCCTGCACCGGAATATATAATATAGTAGTTAAAATGAGTTAGCTGACACATTTTGGAGAAAAATGCCACCTCTACTCAAGCCAAGACATTCTGTTAATGAGTTGAATATTCCTACTAGCTCTTTCTCCAGCAAAGGGAAAATAGTTTTTACATTGTCCAGACCTCTGGCATGGGCTCCCATGACGGGAGAGGCGAGAAGGCTGGCCCATGGGATTGTGCGAGGAGGTGGAGCACACCTGGGCCCTGCAGAGCTGTGTGCTGGGCCACGGCCGAGCGCTCGGCAGCAGATGAGCCTTGCAGGAGGATGGAAGCAGGGCCAGGTGCCTTTAGCTGGAGCCCTGCCACACGTGGGACCACGCTAGCTGCAGGGCCACAGCCTCTCCCACTGGTCAGGCCAACCGCTTTTGCTGGAGCACAGGGAGAAGCTGAGGCACGGCACTGTAAAAGCGTCTCAGAAAGAGGACAATGGCCAGNATTTTTTTCCCCTGTAGTGAATGAGCCGCTTGGTGGTAATTAGGTAAGGAGAACAAAACCGAGCAAATATGCAGGTGCCTGCCGACCCCTGGGAGGACCTAATGTACGTCACAGCCTGCAATGAGGAAGGAGATGAGGCTGCAGGATTCCTTGCAGAGTCACTCTGTTTGCCTGTGGCTTGAGCACCATCCACCAAAGCAACTCCAAGCCTTTCTCTTCATCCAGAGACAGCCACGATCAGCCTCTCTCGTGCTGATCGCCGGGCACGCGCTGCATGCAGCTACACATCAGATGCGATGGGGGCCAGGCTGAGCCTGGCGTTTCTCTGGGTTCCTTTGGCGTAACAGAGATCGGGACCTTGCGGCGGGGGGTCTGAGGAGGAGGTAAATGCACGAGGGGCCCAGGGAAGTTGTAGCTTACCAGAGTGGATGTTGCTGACTGCCGAGGTGATGCTAGTACGATGGCAACCTAGGACATTTCTGCTGTGACAATTACTGCGTACAGTCATCAGTAGACTGATGATAGTAACCCTTGTTTGTATTTCTTCAGGATAAATCCTGAAGATTATCCCAAGGATGGGAACTCTGCTTTCCAGACTGTGGGGGGGAGCAGGGTGAGTTGATGGAACTCTATGCATTTACCAAGTCCCTATAGAAATAATAAATTAATAAGTCTAATATTATCCATTTGGATAGGAAGATCCATGGGTATGGTTATTGACTATGTAGGTGGTGAAACTGCATCAAGTCCTGGGTGATGGGACAAGGCAAAAGCACATGCCAGGGTCAACTACACAGGGAGTCTCAATCCATTTATTGGACAACTGTTTCATCTATCCAACACGATTCATAAGGGCCAAACCTCTGCCCATGAAGCAAATGCGAAGCAATTACACCATGGCCTGGGAGAACTAGGTTTCAATCCTAAATACTGAGTGAGGAGAAAAATCAAATCAAAATAATTTGAGCTTTCCAGCACCAGAGTCAATAGAAAAAGCAGACGCAAATCCAGCTGAGGTCACGAGAACAGCGTACCTGTCACTTCCTACGGCGGTGCTGCAGGCGAGTCCCCTGATGGCCAGGGACAACGTGCTCGACACTTTCCTCTCCATCCCCCATCTCTCCCCTGTTCTCTGCTTTGCTGTAGTTCCTTGCTGCAGTAGTTTCTTAACAGTTTCCCACTTTAGATAAATTCTCAGAAATACGTTCGGGTTTAGTACTGCATGAGCTTTTCAGCCTGGTGTGTGCCGCAGAGTATGTTAATTCTCATCAATCAGGGATGGAGGAGGAGGAGAAAGCAACAGTGAAGGATCTGCATGTCCTCCCCCATCCAGCAATGCCGGGATTACGTGTAAGGTCTTGATAACACCATTCATTCTTAAAGGGCCACTTTTTGTCAGTCTGGTCACGGCAGTTGGCCATGAAAGCAAAGGATTTGGGTCTGGGAACCTCCATACAGTGTCTTTGTCTGTACCTTATAAACAATTTCCAACACTTTCTCCCTAGTGTGATTTTTCCATGACCTTTTCCCTTTGTGCCTGCCCTCGGCTATATATATATATNTACACTGGTGAATAGTGGGTGCTGTCCCAGTGTGATGGAAAACAGTAATTTGGTGTGGAAGAACACCAGTGCAGAGGACTGGAGCCAGTAACGTTATCTTCCCAGGGGCTGCTGTGCTTCTGATAGAGCTAGCCACACCTCTGCCATGTTCGTCAAATATGCTACCCCTGCAGCAAGTGAGAGTACAACAGAGTCAGGGACAGTTTCTTTCTCCAAGTAGTATTTAACTTGCAGAGACAGTGGAATATCTGGTTATCTGACTGGTAATAAGACTACAGCTCCAGCATGCTATTCTTCTCCACTGCACCAGACTAAATCTCGTTGTGTTCACTGAAGTTACTCTTATTTTTCACAGTGCCAAGGCAGTTCCCCGCTGTCTCTCTCCTTCTCATCAGCTCAGTACCCTCTGAATTATTATGGACTCATGCTTCACATCAAAGTCTAGCAAGAGTCTGGGTTTTTTTTAAAAAGTATGTCCCATCTACTTAGCAGAGATTCCTAATCCTTTCATACAGCTAATTTGGAAGAGCCAGACTCAAAAGGCTTCTGTGCTGTTATAAACCAATATTTTTAGAGACAGTCGTAACTCAATGTACCCATTTGGCTGCCTCTCTCTGTTTCCCATGTTGAGACCATCTTGAGATCCACAAACCTCCTTCCGTGCGAGGGATGCTGGTGGATGGGAATAAAAGGAGTTTTGTTTTCTTTCTCTTTTCTCAAGTGTGTTAGCTAACAGGTTTTAGACTCCTGTTATTGACAGGACAAGTTGTACTTTAATATGGTTTAGTTGGCTCACTCCTAGGGCTCATGTACACTACCTAACACATATTAAAACATTATTTGCTCAGCCTGCACCGGAATATATAATATAGTAGTTAAAATGAGTTAGCTGACACATTTTGGAGAAAAATGCCACCTCTACTCAAGCCAAGACATTCTGTTAATGAGTTGAATATTCCTACTAGCTCTTTCTCCAGCAAAGGGAAAATAGTTTTTACATTGTCCAGACCTCTGGCATGGGCTCCCATGACGGGAGAGGCGAGAAGGCTGGCCCATGGGATTGTGCGAGGAGGTGGAGCACACCTGGGCCCTGCAGAGCTGTGTGCTGGGCCACGGCCGAGCGCTCGGCAGCAGATGAGCCTTGCAGGAGGATGGAAGCAGGGCCAGGTGCCTTTAGCTGGAGCCCTGCCACACGTGGGACCACGCTAGCTGCAGGGCCACAGCCTCTCCCACTGGTCAGGCCAACCGCTTTTGCTGGAGCACAGGGAGAAGCTGAGGCACGGCACTGTAAAAGCGTCTCAGAAAGAGGACAATGGCCAGGGGATCACAGAATCACAGAACGGCGGGGGTTGGAAGGGACCTCTGGAGATCATCTATTTCACCCCCCCTGCTAGAGCAGGATCACCTGGAGCTGGTTGCACAGGATCGTGTCCAGGTGGGTTTGGAATATCTCCAGAGAAGGAGACTCCACAACCTCTCTGGGCAGCCTGTGCCAGTGCTCGGTCACCCTCACAGTGAAGAAATTTTTCCTCATATTCAGATGGAACTTCCTGTGTTCCAGTTTATGCCTGTCACTGGGCACCACTGAAAAGAGTCTGGCCCCATCCTCTAGACACTCACCCTTCAGATATATTTATGAGCATTGATGAGATCCCCTCTCAGTCTTCTCTTCTCCAGGCTAACCAGACCCAGCGCTCTCAGCCTTTCCGTGTAAGAGAGATGCTCCATCCCCTAAGCATCCTCGTGGCCCTATGCTGACTAATATTGCTGGATATCAGGATGGAGGCCAAGCGAGTAGGTCCTCCATAAAATGAATGAAACACAATAGGTCTTGTTGTTAAACCTGATGACAGCGCCTGATTCTATGGGCGCTGAAATTACTAGGAAGATGCCATGACCTGCCTTGGCAAAGGTGTCAGGTAGTGGTGGTGAGGGATTCACTTTGGATCCTCCTGTCAGGCCTGTTCCCCCAGAACAAGCCACACACACACCCCCCTACACACACCCATGAACCTTTGATTTTGGGAAACCCTGGGCTATGAAACCAGACCTCGTTGCCTTCTGCCATTTCTGTTACTCACCACCATCTTGAGACACCTCCTCCCCCTAAATCCATCAGTCCAAGTGACCTCTGGATTGCTTGAGCCCCCCTAAAGTAAACGTGTTTGGTTGCAGGTTTTTATATCTGGAGAACCGGCCTTTGGTATTTTCATCACTTTGTACTATTTTACTTCAGGGTTGGTTTGTTGTTGTTTTTTTCAGCTATATTTACAAATTCCAGTAAGCTATCCTTAAAAGAAAGGTGCTTTTTAAAAGTCTCCCATTCAGTATTCATGGCACAAATCATGGAAATTCCTTTAGGCTACGCTGGTGCCAGACTCTGTGCCTCCCACTTTTATGTACGCTTAATAAAATGCATCTATTTTCTTATGTCCAAACTCTCTTGGTTTCAGCCGTATCAGGGATGAAATACAATTGCATTAGTAATCCCATATGTGCGGTGCCTGATCTCCCGTTCCTCTGTGTTTCTTTAGGATCTTTTCCTGTCTCTGCAAGGAACTTTTTCTTTTCTCTTCAGCCGTTCTTTTCTCCCTTTTTAGCCTTTTTCCTGCTGCTTCTCCCTCCTTCTTTCCCCTTCCCCTGTTTACACTTAACCTTCTGTTTCTCCCCGTGTCCTGGCAGGAAGGATATAATGCAATCGCTGCTATACAGTGACAAAAGTAAATATGTAGCTCTGAGTAAGTGCAACAGGGTTGAACAGCCCTTTTGCAATATGATACCGCATAATCTGCTTCCCTTCTAGAGATAGTTGCTTGAATGCTAAAGAGTTGCAGCTCCACTGCTTTACAACTCAATAGTTTTTACTCTGCTTTTCTTTTGCTTTGCATAAAGCAGTTCTTTTACTGGGACTGGTTCTGGAGCTATCTTCCAGCCTAAATCTAAAATGGGAGTAAAAGGCATGGGTTCGCGTTTCAGATGATTCGCTCGTCTGTTGAATCTCTGTATATTTTTCCACACGTAGGAGGAAAAAGGAAAGCTGGATAATTTATGTGTGGTGAAGCCACACACACACACACACACACAGAGACACAGGAAGACTTCTAATGCTAAATCCTTATGACTAAGCACCCAACACAGTAAGCGTTCTCTTTGCACAACTGCTGGTGGCATGTGGGCTTTTTAACTTTCCCAAAGAAAATCATTAAGGGTAAAAATTTTCAAAAGAGCCTACATGACTCGGGGGTCTAAATTCCATTGAAAATCAATGGGACTTCTGCATCTAAAATTCCCTGTCGCTCGTGAAAAATTAGCAATACTGAGTGGTGCCACTGAAGTGTGTTTTATGCGTCTCCTACAAAAGGGTGCCTTTTTAATGTGCAACTAGAAGTTTAAATTAGGGGTTAGCTATTTTACGTAACCAGTTAAATATGACTAGTTTAATTAGCTGCTTTACAGAAACAGATGCTTTTTTAATACCTGTGAATTTCATACTTTAAAGCTACAGGACAACTGCTGCAAATTCACCTGGGTCAGGAGACAGGATGTGGTTCTGGGTCCATTTTCTCTGGCTGTAAAGCTGCCTTACGAGATCGTCTCCTGTACGCTCTCGCATCCCCCACGAAGCACTTCACTGTCACCCTGAATTGTGCTGATACAACTGTCTGGGAGGTTGCACTGTAAACTCATCATTAAAAATTAGCCTCCAAAAACCTCAGGTTCTCTCATTTCCTTGGCCATTTTATAGCGCAGTCTTACAGTTTTATTGGCGCACATCAGAAAGGGATAAATTGCAATTCAAGAGCAGGAGCTTATGGGAAAACTGGGACTGGCAACGTCTTTAGTCTCCTTCCCGATCAAATAAAATGTATATGGAACCACGCTCTGAAGTCACGGGTGCATCGTTACTCTTGCAGCAGCAGTACCAAGTTAAAGAGTACTTACTCCCGGCCGTTAATTACTGTCTCTTTGCTGCCCTTGCAGTTCGTCAGGCTGTGTGGTCTCTTAGATAAGCCAGCTGACCCAGGTTACAAATGTAGAAATAAATAGACAAATACAGATTAATTAAATGCAAGTAAATGATAGGTAAGTAAAATATAAATAAGTATACAGATTTTACCTCCTTCTACATTTTTTTTTTCTTTTTTTTTTGCTGGGATGTAGCAAACGATGTGGAAGGGGAAACAGGAGTGGCTAAGCTGGCATTACTGGTAAAACATAAATCTTCATAAAAGCCACTGATGACAATTCATATTGATTTCAATGGTGCAGGTTGAATTCCTGCATTTTGCAACCTTTGCAATATATTCCCGGGCGGGAGAGAGAGTTGTGGGGTAGGGGAGCAAGAATAGCTGACAGGGAGGGAAGCAGAACTCTGAGATTTCCTAAGAGGTTGCTTTGGTTTTTATCTTTAAAGGAAATATCCTTTCTGAAACATAACCACCTAAACTACTTCTGCTATTCAGGAAGCATCTGAATTTACATACCAGGAATGAGGTAATGTCTTAATGCAAAATAAATGCAAAGCAGCTTAGAGTTTCAGCAGTTTCTTTCTCTGAAGATGACACTACACACTAAGGTGTCTCAAGTGCTGAGGAAGACAAACTTTTAGTCCATGCTGATTTGCACAGATTTAACAGCTGAAACTGCACCACAGCTACAGTGTCACACATACCAGAGAATAAAGTAAAAAATTATAATCCTACCAGGAAACAGAAGAGAACCAAATTCTGCACTAATGAAAGTACTCCTTCATGACACCAAATAACTCTCACCTAGTAAGATCAAGATGAAATCTTATAGCCAAGAACCTAATTTATCGGCTAATAGTGTCACCTCAAAGCTCATATTTCCATGACACTGCTTTTGTGAAACACAAGACCTGTGTTGTATAAGTAGGATTAAACCTAGAGCCTTATTCCAGCAGACTTATAGTTCTAGTTAATATGGAGCTATTTCAAAGATCAGGCTCATAAGAAGTCCTACAAGGATGTAATCAGATGCAGATGCTAAAATTTTCAAAGTTAAATCCCTTGTTACCAACTCTGGGAGGAGCCTTAAGTATTGCAAACAAGCACGATAAAATAATAAAAGCCACAGTTCTTGAATTCACATGACACTGTCAAGCTCTCATTTGGCAATAAAGGCAATTGCTATCCCTCCTGCTTCTGAAGAAAAAAAAATCTTGAAAATAGAACTTTAAAGACTGCAGCATCAGCAAAGAAAACAAATGATGGAAAAACAAACCAAAAAGAACTAATTTTTTTTTTTCAAGTTGGTTTTAATCTCAAAATTCTTAAGCCAATCTCTAGATTTCAATGACTCGTGGATTTTGGACAGCTGGAGTTGGAAATGCCTCGTTTGGCACCAAAACCTCGTCAAAAAAACCACCACTAAGCTTTGATCTGAGGACATTATAGATACCCACAGAACCATAGACATTGAGCTTCCTCCATGGTACGTGGCTAACTTAAATGCTTAAACATACATTTCAAGAAACGATGTAGGGCAACTAAGTGGAAAAAATTGGCTATAGTTAGCATAGATCAGAAGGATGAGAAAGAATGGAAATTTTGTACTGTTCTTTAATATACGTTTCATTAATCTGAGGGGTATTCAATTTATTCTTGACATATCCTCTTTCAAATACAGCACAGAAGCCACAAGGTATGTTGCACAGCGAAACAGAGGTGGGAAAGAGGGAGATTAATACAATTATTCGGAGTAGTAAAAGAAGAAGTGGAAATAGGAATAATGTTACATGCCAGGTTCTCTGAGGCTGGGACTTTTTCTGCGTCGTAAACCTAGCATGTTGTGGTTGCTACCCAGAAACAAATGAAAGAAAAGCAAAAACAACCAAGCAAGGAGGAAAGGCTCTTCAGGGTTGTGAAGGCTGTCTCAGGACACCACAAATCAAAGCAAAAGTGAGGAGTGCAGTACTGGAGGAGCAGAGTCAGAGCCAGGGCTGGGGCCAGCCCCAGTGAGCAGGACCAGCGCTAGCAGCAGTGGCACTGGACACCTGGGAGTGGTGACAACCTGTCCCAGCAGCTGCAGTAGGCGAAGAACCCCCTACGTGCAGAAGTAACTTAGACAAAGTGAAAAATGGATGAGGAGAGACGGTGTCAGCATTTACACAGAGAGTTGCAAAGTCATAAAAGTAGCGTGGAGTGGTGTGCAGAGAAAAAATAGGAGGGCTCTTTTCTCCATTTCTGGAACAACAGAGCTGTCTGACTGCTGTGTTTTTAAAGTCTTCAAGTTTAGAGAAAAATGATGTTGAAAAACAGAGAAAAAAGAACTTTATCATAGATAAGAACTGACTTTTTATATGTATATGCACACATATACCCAGTGTTTGCTTCCACTGCAGACAGCGGAGCTGTGGTTTTACGAGCTGAACTATTTCAGCAAAGAAATGACCAGTGAATAGCTTAACACTATAGTCATATCCTGATCTAATGTGTTTGAATCCCCAGCAGTAATTCCATACTTTAGTACAGAAAAGTAACTTTATAGGTAGGGGTACCTGTTTAAAGTTGGGACGTCATGTGTGCACGTACGTGCGTGTGTGTCCAGGTGCTTATCATCTAATCTCTTTGCAGTGTTTTGCAAAAGTACCACACCTCAATTATTGGATACGCAAACTTTAAAAGGCCACCTTTTTCCACAATATGCTCAAGCTGTGAGTAAGAGCAGCATGTATGAGCAAGGCAGTAGAAATATCCCTTAGCATCACTTGCCAGCACACTACAGAGGGAAAGAGAAGGGCAAAGAAAGAGCCAGCATAAACAAATAAAAAGACTGATTCGTAAAATCGAGAGATGAAGAAAGCTGCTAAATAAATATATGTACTGCTAGGCAAGTTAATGCTGCTCCTGAGGAGCTTTATTTATGTGATTGGCCTTTACATGCCAGCTAATCCTTCCAGACACTGACCTTGTCAGCAGTGTTTGTGTAATCTTTGAATGAGATACAAACTGTTCTTTTAAATAATACGTCCAGGATGGCTAGATGAGAGTTTTGCATGAGCATTACACATGTAAAGGGCCCGGGGCATGTTCCTCTTCCCGCAGCGGGGTACCAGCCCCTTGTGCTCATGCTATGATACAAACAAGCACCTACTGACTGGGGTTGGTTACGTCATTGCAGCGCAATGTGTGGCTCTCAGGTCATTGTGCTGGAGAGTATAGACATCAAAACACGCTGTATTGCAACGAACTTAGATCTCAGGCAGCTGGAGTAAAATTATATAGGGGAGTGCGCTGAAGATGTTTTTTCACAAAGCATACTACAACTCAAATATTTCTGCATGTTGGAAATAGCCAGGCCAACTGCAGCACGAGCTAAAATCTGAATTCCTGTGTGACACAAGCCAAAGAACTACACGTGATACTTTTTTCCTCCAAGCTGATCAGGAGTAAAGCTGTGGTTTTGCCAAACCAATGTCAAAACCTAAGTCATGTCAAAAAAAAACCCAAACCAACAAAAAAAAGAGCCCTTTAAAGCTAATTAAATGCTTTTCAAACTAAATCTGGAGCAGAGATCTAGGCAAAAGATGTAGGTACCTTGAAGTCTGGAAATTTAAAGATGCTCTAGTGGTTCAAGGAAACACTGCACAAAATGCCTAATAGACAGACTAATAAATGTTAGTTGAAATTCCTGATAAATTGACTTTCAGGGCTCTTAGAAGCTCACTCTGACAGAACAAAGTCAACTGACAATGCATTATTTTAGAAAAAGGTAATAAACAAGATGCACATGGAAGGGTTTAGGTCTGAAGCTCTTTCAAGTGTTCATGGAATAATATACGAAAATCCACATTGTGTGAGAGCACAGCCTATCCAGACACAGTCAGTGCTGCTACCTGACCCTAGTTTAATTTTATGTTTAAACCAGCTAAGACCAGCACAGGTTTAACATATCACAGGCAAGAGTGCAAAAGGCAGTTATGATCTGCAACTTGTTTTCTCCAAATATCAAAATGTGCAAGGGGTAGTTTCAGATCAATTATTCCTTTTCCAGCAAATTACTTTCTCTGTGATAACATGCAGCAGTGGAAAGACTAATTTTAGCTGGAAAGTTCACAGAATCTTACAGAATCACAGCCACAGTCACAGCTAATTTGAGGCAGAGAAAGTTAAAACACAGTCAAAATATAAATGCTTCCTTCAGCTGATTCATTAGTTTGCATATCATAACAAGGACTTTGTGTTCTTGGGTAAGGTTAGTGCCTTGAGGACATCCTGCAGATGTGTGCATTCCCGGTCCGAATTTCCTTAATTTGTTATGCAAACTTCAATTCTTTTTTAAATACTGTAAAAAGAGGGACTTCTTATCGCAGCTAACAACAATCAGCATTAATGATAGCTGTTCCTGTGATGCTGCTTTTTAGGATAAAGGAGGAGATGCTTACCCATTAATGAATGTTATGTTTCTCATGAGGTTTAATTGGCAGATGAACCTTGAAACAGCTAGCAAGTGAACTCAGTAAGTCCTGCTCCAAGTCAGGAGGCCTGGTATATTTTGACACCTTAACTATTTTTCCCCTCAAGGAAACTGTGAGCTTTAAAACCTCTAAAAAACCTAATAGCAGGAAAGTCCGAGGCCGCCTTGTATTTTTACTTTTCCCTTTTTCCTTGTACGGGTGTAGTTTAAAGGTACAAGGCAAGCACAGAAGTAGCAGCAGATGTTGTCAGACCTCAGAAAGGACCAAAATTTGGGATTTTTAGCCTCAGAAAAGGAGCTGTGGCAGCTCCTCTGCAAGCAAGGCAGTACCCAGCTGTGCTTTGGTATAAGCAAACCGGTTTTGGTAGTCAACTTGTCCATGTTATTTTACCCAGGCTGTCCCGCCACTGGATTTTCATTTCTCCGAGCCAGGGTGAGAGGGCCGTGAGGAAACAAGCACCTGGGCGGCGGGAGGAGGTGTCGCAGGGGTCTGCGCCCAAGCCACCCGATTCCCCGGCCTCTCTCTCTTAAAATCCAGCCACTGGCTTGCGGGGGGTCATTCACAGCTCCCACCACCTCTCCGAACCCCCCCAAGGCTCACCTCCACCCAGGCTGTGGGAAGGGAGGAGAAAAGCAGGGTGAGGACTTATTTGGTGGCCTCTGAGGGGTTGTTTCAAGCCAAATGCTCTTACCTCTGCTTTGGGTCATGACTGGAGAGGCTTCTTCAGCTTTTTCCTGAAGCAATTGAGATGTGGTCTCCACTTGGTATTTGCTTTAAGGGCAGCAGGATGGACCAGGAGGCAGAGTCCCAGTAGGGTTTCCAGGGCTTCCAGATGATCATGGGAGGACTAAGAGCCATTGGTCTGTGGGGGCCTAATCTGTTTTCCTAGCCCATGTGATGAGGAGAAGAAAGACGGTTTGGTTCTCTCAGGGATTGTGTCATTTGATGCTGTGCACCTCAACCTGACTGAAGGACCTTGACTTGGTGCCCTGAGGGCAGGACCTTGTCCCCCAAGCTCTGCCTTCAATGTGCCTCCATCACCCGATCATGCACCAACAAGAACCAGGAAGACTCTCCCTGCCAGCTGGTGCCATACCCTGGATGCTGTGAGCCATACTGGTCTCGTAGGCTTCATCCAGAGAGCATCTGGGCCTCCAGATAGTTTCCCAGGGAAATAAAAAGACCCCACAGGGAACTGCCAGGGTTTCTGCTCTCAAGACAGCCAAGCCTGTGATACCAGATGCTTGCTGTCTTGCTCTAGCAGTGCTGCCAGATACAAGCACAATCGGCTGATGAGGGAGCAATGGAGAAGGCAAGCAGGCCGTACTCCCAACCTGACCCGTGTAATCGCTTTCTCTTTCCCCTTTCATTCTGTGGCCTTGTGGATAAGGGTGTAACAGTTCCTTCTAGGGGAAAGTGGGATGCATGTGAAACAGAGGCACTGCAGTAAGCACGTGCTGGAAGGGTTTTGAGAGGAGTAGCCTATGGAGTTAATGGCAGATCTGAAGAAGGAGAATGGAAGCAAGTAGAATGCTACAGAGATGCTGTAAGAGTCCACAGGGTGTGGATGGACCAGGTATTCCTGCCTTAAGCCACGAGTGGGACGATACCCTTATGGTACAAACCAGGTTCCCACATGAAAATGAAAGATTTCGTTTCATACATGGTATTTTAAGGATAAATTCATTAAATATTGTGACATGCTCATATTTTATGATAACAAGGACCTTCTACGCAGCAGAAGGGACAAGCAGATTCCATTCCTGCCACGTTTATGGCATCTGATAATGAGTTCTTGATCAGTGAACACTGTCCCAGTGAGGACCTCTATTTAGTTTTGGGAATCAGTGAACAGTGACATGCACTAATCCAAACGTACACCAACAAGACTAGCTAAATCCAATGCAAGCTATCTATAGAGGACACTTTCTTTAAAGAATGATGTATTATTCACTATTATCTTTTTGTCTTCGCTCCTGTTTCCCAGAAATGCAACTGCAGAAATACAATGCTTCGCCCAAATTCTGTGCTTCTGTGAGCGATGGTAGGCTGTCTGCCGTCCGTGCTGCGCTCTGGGCTCTGGTCTGACGTGGCACCAGGCTGGCCATGCAACACTTGCAGCTTGCACTGGCTGCAGTGGTCCTTCCAAAGCAGCTTCTGCCGTTGTTAATAGCTGGAACATGAAGGCCACCTGGAAACAGTCTTATCACCTCAGCTTAGACCATTAAGTGGATGTAGTGACAGGTGTACCCATATATATATATATATATATATATATATATGTATCTATAGTGGTGCTACTGCCACTGAACTTAGTCACATTTAGGAATTGATTTTTTACTGCCATTTTCATGAAAACTTTGCATAATTGCACTTCCTCTTATTAATTTTTCAGACAGCTTTGGTTAACACAGGAGACAAATTTTTCATTAAGTCAAATTTAAACCTCATTCACATGAAGGATTCAAAAGCCAGAATAAAGAAAAGGGGTAGAAGGCAGGCTTAATATCCCTAAATCCAGTGACTAAAGAAACTTCTACATGACGCTCGTTAACTGGCTATTTCAAACGAGGCCTACTGAGTAAGGACAGGCAGACAAAATGATATCCTTAATATAACAATTGACCAAAAGACTGGTCTTCTAAAACTGTGTACCTAAATGCAAGAAAAGTAGAGGTTTACAATAAACATGAATAAAAGGAAGACTTCCCATGTTTCTTTTTCTAACTCGAGCATGAGCTCAAACAGCTATTCTTTTGCATTGTAAATAATTAGTGTTATTCTTCCAGTGCTGGAAGAATCAAAAAATCTCAGGACTCCTTGGACGCAGCACAGCAGTTACGGTGCAGCCTTGCACCTCTTAAAAGACTGATCCTAAACTGATCAGGCCTAAATAAGCATTTCACCTCCACTGATGTCACCCAGCAGTACCCTTCCTCTGCAACGACAAGGTAGCCCGGCACTGAGACGCTCGCTCCCTTCTTCAGTGGTGGGTCAATGTTGTCCAAAACACTGACCAGCTGCTTTCTCTCTCTAAAGAGGTTTTGGGTTGTGGGGCAGGCTCCCGAGGCACTGGACTAAGCACAACAGCTCTGACCGCGGCTCACAAGACACCTTTTCCTTCACGTTCCCCGTCTGACAATTGATAATCGGCCTTTTAAATTGCAAAGTCATTCTGCAGTCTGTGCCCTGGAGTACTGAACCGTCTCCTGGGTTGGGAGCTCCCGTTGCTCCGCTGCTGCTCTTTTATGTCTCTCCGGGAATGGGCACGCCAGGCTCTTTCAAACCTGAGCCCCTGAACGCATTTTCAGGACAGAAGGGAAAGAGGATGGCTGTATTCCCATGAAGACTAAATGCTTTGAGGAGGAGCACGTTATAAAAGCTGTAGACATATGAGGTGTTTAATGGCAGACAGAGCCAGTTGTGTTTTTGCGGGAGGCATAGTGCTCAGAGGGATCAGGCAACCCTGGGACTTTGAGGCGTCTCGGTTTCCAAATCGCATTTCGAAAAGAGGTAAGAGGTGTTTCCCTCCGGTTGTTCTTTTCGTCTCCACCCCTTCTCTCCCACCCCCTTTTCCCAGGTTACAAATATCCCGGGAACACATCACATGCTACTGGAAATGACTTTACAATATCAGGACAAGCCAGCTGTAGGTCTGTGTACTCAATAGACAGGCTACAGTGCCGTGCAGCTGATCGAGAAATGAATCTCAACGTACAAGTCAGCCAGCTACATACTGAGACAGAGGCACCGCTCTAAGGTAAACACAGCTCAGCACTTTTAGGTACAGGATGGAAAAAACCCTTCTTTTTGTCCTGAAAATTATGTTCCCTATTTGTTCCTTTCTGTGGGAAGTGAGGGGTAAACTCTACTGTATTATAACAGGTTGGAGTTACCAGCAGGTAATGACAACGCAAAGGCAATTTCCCTCTAAGAAAATACCATCCCTTGCATCTCTCTGAAACTGCATTATTGAAGGGACACAAACTCTCATATTAATACACCGTCATTTCATTCAAGAAGGGTCTGATGGGCCTGATACAACCCCCACCGTAGTCTTTCCTATTAATGCAAGAGCTTGCCTTTAGAAAAACACTTACTGCAGCATTTTGAACCCTGTCTGTATTATTATAAGGCAAGTCAGACTATGATTGTCTTTCAGTTAATGATGTGGCATGGGGTGGCTTTTTGCCAGGTTTAAGTTATATTCCTTTTAAGTTGCAGCCTTTAAGATCCACCTGGACAAGCCATAATTAAAGGGAATAGCAAATTAAGTGTATTAGGAAGGGGAAATGATTTACTAACCAGGGGGAGAAATAATTTATTAGAAAAGAAAACTTTTCCTTTAAGCTGAGAGAGTCACATTACCTCTTTCACAAATCATTTGCCCTGTTGTCGGTAACTCACTTTCTAGCTTTTCCTCCTCCCCGGAAAGCCGCCCGCCCCACAAGTCTGTGGCTATTTCTTTCCCTGGGGCACCATTCCCTGGCATATGGGGCCCATCCTGACATGCGCTTTCTGCTCCTGCTCAAGAAGACTTTCATTTTCCCTGCGAAACTATTTTGAGACAGGGTGGAGGGATGGAGAAGAGAGCCGGGAGAAGCGTTCTCGGACAGGCCTGACGTGCTCTCCAACAACAAAAATAACGGCGGACACCTAGATAGAGCAGTCGGACGGAGAGGACTCCCCCAAGGGTCCTGTTCACAAACCAAGCCAAAAATATACAGCTTAAGCCAGTCGACTGAAATTGAAATGCGAGAAGTCACAGATCAAATAGGAGGCAGGCTGCCGTACTTTCCTATCGGATGAGCAAGCAAGAGCAATATTCGAGTCATCCCAGTTACTGTTTATTTCTTTAAAAACATTTTTCTGGAACATATTTTTGAATCTCTGCACCACAGTTATATGTAAGACCCTAGCGTCCATGACAATTAAAAAACTCCATGTTTATTAAAATCCAGTCACAGTGGCACAACATAGCATGCAATTACAAACACAAAACAGATGCAACACCATCTTCTCTATAGTCAGCGAAGATTGCAATCTGCAAAACCATGGAAATTTGTGTCCTTGATTTAATGGTTTAAAATGCAGGAAAGCTGTTTACATTCACTGTCAAAATGTTTGCATTACATATGCTCACTGCCCCTGTAGTGGAAATATTTTTCCACTAACACTGCAGAATAAGCGCAAAATGAAGATGCACCACTCTTGCTAACAAAGTGCTGGCATAATGCAGTTTCACCTCTGCTAAAACATTTGTTAATGACTCATCCCACTGCGCTATTTGTTCCCTTTACTTTGGATTGGCTTCTTGAGAAATTTAATATTATGCACATATTTTCAGCTCCCCACTGATCAGATAGCCTTTTGTACAATCCTACAGACACTGTTTCCACCTCCTAAAAGCATTAGCAACACAGATTTTTGTTTTTTTTTAAAGTCCTTTACCACAAACTTCAGATTACAGAACTGAATTTGGAAAAGGTGCAGGCACCTTCCATGACATGTTTAGGATCAAGTAGGTAACCTGGATATTTTAAATTCTGTCTTCAGTTAAAAGGTACAGTGATGATTTTCAAGTGTCTGTACCCTGAAACCAGAAAGGATTTAGGAAGGCAAGCCTCAAGGAGATTCAGTGGCATTTTTTTAAATCTCCAGCTAAGACATTGGTGAACATAGGTTGCAGACATATAATATTCTGCTACCAGAAAGTCTTTTAAATGCATATCTAAACGCATAGACACAGTGTTGGTAATACTTAAGTTAATTGTTATGAAAATCAGAGTTTCTCACAAGTCTGCAAAAATTCATATCATTTACATTGGCACTGTATGGACCTGCCTATCTTTTCTCATGTTTTCCTCAGTTATGGGAATATCCTGAAGATTAAGCCCATGTGCAGACACAAAATCAAGGTCATAGTGTTTTATACTGGCTGTAGAATATTATTCAGACACTTATGATGTGGCTGATTGCAAATAATTTTGTGCTACAGATAAGCAACTGGTGTACCAGTACAACACAAAAGGCAGGTATATTCCATCCAAAGTATACCAGGTTCGTGGTTTGGGGTTTTTTGGTTTGTTTGTTTTGGGTTTTTTGTTAAGTATAGTTTGACAGGAGTTGCTGATACGTTTGTATCATCTTATGCAACTAAATTGAATGTATGAAATACATAGCAATGATGAAATCTTATGCAAGAGTTTTCCGCTGTTAAGCCTTATCAAGAAAAGTACATTGTTTAGTCAAATGCACACTGTGAAAGATTCTTGCAGTTTTGTTTGCTTAGTTTTTTTACTGTGTGGTTTCTTTGCTTTTAAAGAAACAGTAGACGACTTACATCTGAACAAGTCGAGTGAATTCTGCAGATATTTTGGCTGCGCTAAAGGCTTCTCTTGTCTATGTTAAAAAGTTTGTTGTCAAGAATATTTACTAACACATTCTCAAGCCGCCATCCTACAGCCAGCCAGCATCTGTTAACAACAATTTGCCTTTGGTTAAATAAAAAGAAATTTAAA